>APFE030509580.1:14921-126636 GCA_000404065.3 Pinus taeda | reverse complement strand
TTAATTTGCAGATTGTTGAATGAAAACCCTACAAACATCAAACACCATGGACCTAACTATATTTCTGGGCATTTTCCTCTTACTGGTCCCTTTTATGGTTATTATGGTGCTGGAGAGTAGGAAACGGAGGGGCCAAACTGAAGAGGGGGATGAAGAAGCTGGAGAAAGTCAAATGGGTGAAAACCCCGGTGAGGAGGAGCTGTAGGAGGGTGAACAGGACACTCAAAAGACTAAACAAGACCAAACACCATTGTGGAAATATGTTCACAGGGCTGAAACAGGGAGAGGGGGTGGAACCACTAAATTTCATTGCCCCCATTGCAACACTGATTACACAGGTTCATACACCTGTGCTAGAAGACACCTCTTTGGGAAAAGGCCATGGGATGGAGAGAAACAAATAGGAATCAAAACTTGTGCAGCGGTGTCAACAGCGGATAGAGCCAAATACATAAGGGAGGAGGAAGAAGCCCAATACCAATCAAAAAAATCAAGGGGTTTCTTTGAACCAAGCTCACAATCACAAAGAACTCCTTCAGCATCCTCCCAAGGCAGTGGCTATGGAGGCTCAGGGTCATCATCTTTAAGGCGTAGAACCATATCAGATTTCCTTGATGAGGGGTGTAGGAATGATGTGGATTCAAAGGTTTACAAGTTTCTCTATGCATGTGGGATACCATTCAACGTTCTTCGCTCACCTTATTGGCACGAAATGGTTTCGGCCATAAATGATGCCCCTAAAGGATACAAGAGCCCTGGGTATGACAAGGCAAGAACCGTTGGCCCTGATAATGAAAAAGCAAAAATATCACATTCTTTGAATAGAATGACAAGTGCTTGGACTGAGCATGGGGTGTCCATCGTATCTGATGGATGGACAAATGTAAAAGGCAAGCCATTGATAAGTGTTCTTGCTGTGTCTGTTAATGGTCCAATCTTTCTAACTGCACATGATTACTCAGACAAGTTCAAGACCGCCATCAACATTGCAGAAGCATTACTTGAAACAATTGACTGTATTGGGCCATACAATGTCATCCAAGTCATCACTGATAATGCTGCTAATTGTAGGGCAGTGGGAGCAATTATTGAGGATAAATACCTCAATATATTTTGGTCTGGATGTTTGGTTCACACATTGAACCTTCTGTTGCATGATATTGTCAAGAACAAAAATGAACAATACCAATGGATTGGTGATTTGTACAAAAAAGGCAAAAAAATGATAAAATTTATTACAAATCATAGCAATACCCATGGCCTTTTCCGCAGTCACTCGAGATTGGAGTTGTTGAAGATTGCGAAGACGAGATTTGGTAGCTATTACCTCACCTTCAAGTGCCTTTTGAAGGTAAGAGAGTCAATGGCTAGCATGGTATCAAGTCCACATTGGCAGGTATTGAAGGAAAGGGCTACAAATGCAGCTGACAGGGGAGGTTTTGAAATGGTGGAGGAGGCCGCTCTTGATGGCCAATTTTGGACAAGTGTGAGGCAAGTTTTGGATTTCACCAAGCCCATTTATCACATGATTCGGTTTGCAGATACAGACAAACCAGTGATTGGCGAGGTGTATGAGCAGATGGACACCATGTTGGGGCAAATAAAAGATGTTGTTCATAACAGAGATCCCAACTTGTACAAACTGATTCACGATTGTGTGTGTGAACGGTGGAATAGACTTAATCTTCCACTACATTGCTTGGCGTATATCCTTACGCCAAAATACTACTCTACGTCTTGGTTGGGCCAACCTGCAGCAGGGGGTGGGGTTAGGACCAAACCCCATTTAGATCAGAGGTAACTAGAGGATATTTGGAAGCATTAGAAAAATTGGTACCTGACAGGGAGGAATGTGCAGCTGTGCGCCTTCAAATAGGCAGATACTTCAGTGGCACTCGTTTGTATGGTAACTTCCATGCAATGGACGATAGATATAGATTTGATACTCTCACATGGTGGGAAACATATGGCGGGCAGGGACTTTTGCCAAAATTGGCAAAAAAATTTCTTTCACAGGTTGTAATTACTTCTTCTGCAGAGAGGTGTTGGAGCACCTACAGCTACATACATAATGTGAAAAAGAACAGACTCAATGAAAACCGAGCAGAAAGCTTGGTTTATGTGCACTACAACTTGAGGTTGTTGAGTCATTACTGTGATCGGGCTAATGAGGATACCACATATAGAATTTGGGACATTCACCCAGAGGATGACAATTTGGAGGATGGCATTGTACATATTGAAGAACTGGAAGAGGAACTTGTAAGGGATGAAGATGATGCTTCCATGCCACCTCCACCTCCACCTCCACCATCCAGTAGCAGTGCTCGAGGTCCGAGTCTTGTTCTTTGCTGTCGCCACCTTCATCTACACCCTCACGTGGAGGTTCTAGTTCTGGTCGTCGGTCTGTGCGGGAGACTCCGAGAAGACCACCACGACCTCCTTATGGTGGAGACTCTCGTGGCAAAGGCCACATGTAGATTTATCATTTACAGTTTACTTGTCTTTTTTAGTTTCTATTGGACTTTAGTTTTCATAACTGTTGAGTTTTGAGTCCTTGACTCTTGACTCTTGACTCTTTCATATCATAATGATATTTTTTGTAAACAATATATCACTGTGACAATGAAAATTTGAAGTTTGAAGTTGGGCCTTGGCAATTATAATTTATAACTCATTGGTAATGATTGTGAATTATGAATATGATGCTTCGTGAAAGACTAAAGTTGTTTCGTTTCATTTCATTATTCATGTTTCATTTTATAAATTTATAACATTTCATATCATGTTAACAGTTAGAAGTTAGAACGTAGAAATATCTAAGATATTACTTCTTGTAATGGTTAAACTTAGCTTACAAGTACCTGTATAACTTTGGTGATCAATGATGATAAATGCTATTGAATTTCAATTTTAAAATCTTGAAGTTGAAACTTTAAGATTGAATGTGATGAATCATGATTCATGAGACTCAATATGTTGCAGTTGTAATATGTGTAAAATTACTATCTTGTGGACATGGTTGATGACGATTATAATTTTTAGATGATTGATGTGATATGGTTCAATGATCAATCTATGTTTTTTTATGTTTTTTTATGTTTTTTATGTCTAATTAATCATTCTACATGTTTTTGTTGACATATATGTATCAAAAATTAAAAAAAAAAATATATATATTTTTAAAAAATCGCTCCCGGATTCGCTCCCAAACCGGGAGCTTCTAAAAATGGTCGCTTCCGCTCCCGCTCCCCGCTCCCGCTCCCGCTCCCAAGTAACATTGGTTGAGAATGACCCTCTGTGGTGCTAGAAATCCCCTGAAAATGCAGTTGTAGCTTCTCCCAAAAATACTCAACCGAACCCAAAAGGAATCTGCCCCAGACCAACCACCCGGAAAACCCACAAAATGGTGCAATTGTCGGTTGATTAATAAAACACACTGCTGAACAAAAAGGAGATTTTTGTCATGAATACTATCCAGAAAATCCTACAAATTTAACCCCAGACTCCTCTCAACAAACCCACAAAAACCCAGAAAAGGTTTTGGCTAATTCTGAACTTCCAAAAATGCCCTATTTTGGCACTGCGCCCTCCTGAACAAACACTGCATCCCCCAGTGATGAAATCTGCTGAAATCCTCTTTATTCATCCTCGATCTGTGATAGGAATGACATAGGAAATTTTCCCAAATGTCGAGGAGAGGTTTCACATCAACTTCAAGCACAAGATAGCTGAACCCAACTCCACAAAAACGTTATCCAGTGACCCCCTACACAAGCCCTAGGAAGATAAATTTGTTCCCCTCAATAGCAGTCACCTCCAGCCCCAAAACTTTCCATAAAGGTTGGACTCCCCCTCAAGCAACTACACTAATTTTCTCCCGGCAAAACACCCACAAAGGAATATGTTGAAGGAATATGCTAAAATGTGCTACAATACCCCACAAACCCTCTCACCAAGGAGCAATAGCTTGCCTCCCTAGGGTGGCACTCGCAGTCCACCGAAAGAAGGGTGACTTCTCCCCTTGGAGAACTCTGTGCTAAGGAGCACTTGTGACCCAACGAAACAGCTTGAGCAACAAAAGAAATAGATGAATGAACAAAAAACCCCAATAGCTTCTATGCTCCTATTTATAATTTTTTTCTTGCCTCCTCATGTGGGTCCCTCCATCTAATATTTCGACCTCCTTCCCTTAGCAATTCGATTTTCTCTCCAAGTGGTGCATATTTCTTGTGGGTGTGGCCCCTACATTCCACTAGCAAAATGATTTTCTATTTCTCCTAAGTCCCATATGTCAAAAATGTCTCCAATACTCAAGTTGCAAAATTGTGTTATGCTTAGAACCTCCCCAATAAACTCCATTAACTCCCTCCGATGAAAATTCAAAATTGGGGACATTACACAAATTGAGAGTTTAACAGTTGTATATTCTATTCATCTGGACTCTCTTCCAGAATTTCCAGACCCACATGTCACATAAAATAATAATCCAAATGATTACCACACATTTGCCCAAACGCCCATATTTTCCCTACGAGACGGTGTATGAATGTTCTGCAATGAAATGTGCACAATTAGCAATGTCACCATCGCCACAAGAGATGGAGGTCATTTGCCCCGATCTTTACACTCATTTATCTGACATGCATTATTATCGAACCCAAACGCAAAGATAAACAAAGTCGTAATCGCCGCAACACATGGAGGTCATTTGCCCCAATTCTTACCACTGTCTATCTGCCATTCACTTATTATCGAACTTGAACAAGATAAAGTCGAACCTACTCGAATTTCAATGAACCTTAATAAATTTCTTGAAGTTCTCCGAATTCCAAACCTCAACATTTAGGCCCAACAAGCACTGTGACAGCCAATATTCAAGTTTTTTCCTACAACAATTCATTGTCTTCCTCATTTCAAAGAAATCATGGCTCAATCATCAAGGGAAGCTTGAAATATTTAAAGGAAATGGAGGAATGCCCCCACTTATGTTGTCCCATCTCCTTTATTTTCTTCAGAGTCTACTAGTTCTCCATCTGCTAGAAGTGTGGTTGCAACAACAGCTTCAAATGCTGAAAAAACCATTGTTTTAGTAAAACAACAAGCTCAAAAGAGAAAGTTGTATGATTGAATTTGTATCATCATCATGTAAAATTGTAAATGTTTTAGTTTCTAAATTCTAAAAAAGTTTGAATCTTTGTCTATATTTCATTTTTGTACGTGTAATTCATAGATTTGTTAGTATATATATATATAATATATATATAATATATATATATATATATTATATATATAGATTTGTCCTCCATGCTCTGATTCTGGGTGATCATGTCTAATGTCAGACGCGTATTTCTGTGTCCCGTGTCACCATGTCATGTGACTTAGGTTTTTCATTTTATCATCATTGATGTAGTAGTTGTATGATTGAATTTGTGTCATCATTATATAAATGTCTTAGTTTCTAAATTCTAGAAAAAAAATTGAATCTTCGTCTATAATTCATCTTTGTATGATTAATTCACTAATTTGTTATTATTTTCATATATATATAACGTGCCCTCTGTCTTGTTTCCAAGGTCGTCATGTCTCATGTCGAACACTCGTATTTCCATGACCTGTGTCATGTGTCATCTTGTCAGGCGGCTTAGTTGGGCATGCATTCCATATTAGAAGAGAAGGAAATTGGAACCCAAAGTTACAAAATGCATCTTATGATGGGTGGCACATCATTGTTGTGAACGCAACGCCAACTAGTACGAGTTGGGGGCCAAGCCCCCAACAACCATGATGATTCTTAATTGTTGGTTTTTTGGGTAGCATCGGATGTGCTCTAGCTCCAAAATTTTGTGGAGGGGTTAGAACACATGAGATCTCCAAGACCCAGAAATCGTTTGGCGAAATTCCACCTAGATTGTATTTTATTAAAATAATTAATATTTTTAATAGGGTTCCTAAGTCTAAACTTAGGAAAATTAAAATATTAATGGATATTAATGAAAATATGGGTGAGAAGCTTCTAAGAGACGAGGATCAAATCTAATTTAATCTTAGCCGTTGATTAGATACTTAATCTCAGTCATTGATTTATCAACAGAAAAAGTATAAATGGAGGCTTGGGGTTAGTTGGAGAAGACACACAGAGAGATTGAGGAAATCGATTTTCTGAGGTGAGAAGTTCTCAGGAGGGAAATCGATTGGGGAGATCTTGCAACTGAGGCGCAGTGATAGTTCGGGAATACAAACAGAGAGGTGGAGAGAAGCTTGTGGAGGCAGCACAGTAGCCAAGAGAGCTAACGGTGGTCTAGTGTGGGCCCATGCAGCCTTGATGTAGAACCAGAAGGGCCAGTGTAGAGGGAGAGAGAGTTGCCTCCCACGCAGAGTGCCAGAACTACCGAAACAACTGGGAAAGTTGATGTAGTGGGCAGAAGAGTTGACGCAAAGCCTCAGAGAGCTCCACGCAGTGACTACGAAGGGGTAGCACAGTTGTATCCAGGGCCAGCCAGTTTTGCTGCTGGATCAACCGGAATCTACCGGATGAAATGAGGTAAAACTCACTCAGGTTTTCTGCCATTGTATTTCTCTGTCACTGGTTTGTTGGGAGGGCAACCAACATTTGTATTTAAAACTTCTGCTTAATAATAGAAAACACTCAGAGTTGTTGCACCGATTTTCCTGCATTGGGTTTTTCCAAGGACGTTTAATCCAAAAATAAGTGTCATTTGCATGATTGTCTCATTTATTTTTCAGGTTTTGATCTGTATATTGGTGTAGGCTGCAGTGTATTTGCATTAATATTTTCTGAATATTTCCGAAAATAACTTATTAAAAGAAAAATACAAGTAGGTAATGCAAGTCAGTTTACTGCAGTAGGATTTCTGGTTTGTTAGATTCAGAAATTTTCACATTAATGACACTTGGGGGCCAGATGTTGGGCTTCTCCCTACAGCAGCTTAATGATGTTTTGTTTGTGCTTGGGTCTAGGGCCGCTATCTTTGTATCATGGAATCTCTATTTTTCTTCTTTATGGCAGCAGTTTAGACGTCAGTGTTTTGGTTGATAACCAACCCAATTTTATGTCTTGATAGAGCTTGTGGTGGCTGGATGTGCAGACTGCTTTTTTTTAAGGTACTTTATGTACATATTCTGAATATATTAATAGTAAAATGTTTGTCATTCAAAAGAAAAAAAGTAAACCTCAGTTGTTCTCTAGAAAAGCAGCAAGGAGTCACATCATATCATCAATTTTAATCCGGACTATCAAAAATATCAAAAGTAAACACCTTACTAGCCTTCACTACATCAACCTAGGCAATGTGCTCCATTAAACCATCAAGCTTTTCCAGTAAAGAGCAGATACGATCTAAGAATTAATAAACTGTTTCAAAGCATACCTTATCTAGAAAATATTGGAAATAGACAGGAGAAAGGAGACCTCCAAGAACAGGAACACTGCTAGACAAAATTGCACTGATGCCATTGACATACCTATACTTCCACAAGAGTTCTATATTATGTCAGCAAAACACAAATTATCAGCTCCATTTAGATATGCAAGAGACAAAGGACCAATACCCTTGACAGCTCTGGCTAGATAGCTTCACATTATCTCATTTATAAATAATCTATATTCAATAAACTTCTCTAAATTCAGTGGGTTCACAGTAAGCTTATCATACTCTGATTGATCACCCACACTCTCTAGAGCTGCCCATGGAACGCGGGTCATTGCTGCCAATTCAGTTTCCAGTTTTGTCTCCAATCCATGCACTAATGTCATCAAGGCTCTAGTAATCACTGCTGAAAACTCATCCTGCAAAAACATTCAAGGCATATGGCTGATGCACAGTAAAAATGGTTTTCATATTTAATATGTTAGAAGAATGGAATGTACCTGCTCTTCTGACATATCCACCATATCTGCAAATTGTGCATCAATAATCTTTGAAATGTTTTCAGCTAACTGCCCTGCCTGTAATACAAAAAAGAAATATTTAGTGAGATTCATATTGCACATTTTTTATTGACTTAACGTGCCCCCAAGCTCTTCCGCATCAGGAATAATTCTGTTTCTCTATAATCAAGAACGACGTCCGTAACACTCGTGCAATCTACTCAGACAAATCCAGTTCTTATATTGAGGCTTTTCAGACAATTAATAGTCTTTGGCCACGAACATTATAGAGAGTACTTCAAAGAGACAGCATGTGTAACATTATGAGCCTTCCACCTAACAGGTGGGAAAACCAAGTGCTCATTGTATCAAACTAGTATTTATCTATAAACTGCCTTGGTTATTCTAATGATTGGCTCACCAAAACTTATATAAGACAAAGTAAGCATATGCTAGACTGTCCAACTAACCTTTTGTATTCTATTGCCGTCACAGAAATAAAAACACACCATTTGGTTTCTTTAACTACTATAATATAGAAAACAGAACTACAATAGCGAAGACACACAACGTAACACAATATTTACCCTGGTAAAATTGCTGTGAAAAAACCAGCAAGAAATGAAAGATTGTACCTTTCATCTTTTATATAATGGAAATTAATCTTATCAGAACCAAAACCAAACTGCTTAACCCCTAAAATTGGAACTGGGAAAAAATAAAAACAAAAATGCCTACAAAAAACTACAGAAAATATTAAAATTCCGATTAAATATTCACTACACTTAAGGTGCAACCTGAACTGCTCAAACTTGTCTGTAGAGCTCCCCACCCAATCTGCATCTCTGAAGCCCTGAAGCCTCACTCCATTGACCTGCCTGTACAACAACCCATAAGCTGATGCGCCCCTGAGACACCTCAACACATGCTTGGCAACAACCCAATGCACTCTGGTAGGCTCAAGCATGAACTAGCTCAACTGGTTAACTGTGAAGCAAATGCCAAGTCGTGTGTTCACCAGATACATCAACGACCATATAAACTCCCTGTAAAGTGTGGCATCACCTCGCTCTCCTCTGGCGGCATCCACCTTCCTCCAATTTATGTCTAGAGGCATGGTCATGGGCCTGCAACCTGCATGGGGAACCTCCTCAAGATCTTCAACGTGTGCTTGCCCTGTCCCAAGAAGATCTCCCCATCACCCTGTCATACCTCCAGCCCAAGGATATAGTGCATCAGCCCTAAATCCTTCATCTCAAACTCCTTTAAAAGATCTCTCTTGTATTCCTAGATCAGGCTGCCTACTCCTGCCAATATCAGGTCATCTATATATAGCACTAGAATGAGTGGAAGACTTCCAACAACAATAGTATAGGTTGGGGTCTGCTTCTCACACAGTGAAACCCAATCCTAAAAGGTAACTGTCGCTCTGGGCATACCATGCCCTTGGTCCCTGCTTGAGCTCATATAGGGCTCTCTTCAACCTGCATACATGTGTGCCTCTGCTAAAAGTCTCAAACCCCTCAGGCTGCTCAACATCTATCTCTTCCTCAACAACTTTGTCAAGGAAGGCAGACTTTATGTCCATTTGGTCGACCTTCCACCCCATATGTGCCGCAATCGCTAATATGGTTCTAATGGACGAGTATCGGGCCACAGGTGCAAACATTTCATCATAGTCTATACCCTAGACCTAGGAGAACCCCTTGGCTACAAATATGGCCTTATACTTCTCCACACTCCCATTAGCTCCATATTTGATCTTAGAGATCTAGCACGATCCAAACACTGATTTGCCCACTGGTCTTGGCACTACCTTCCAGAGGTCTGTTATGAACACAAATTATGTAAAAATAGATAAAGATAGATAATAAATAATAATATAAATATAATAATAAATAATAAGTAAATTAACTAATGGTTAGTTAGTTAATAATAAAAAGGCATGTCTTAGAGACACGCATGTTCGTGAAAGGGTACTTACCTGGCTATATATACAGGACCCTCATTCTCATTTGTACTCATCCTACATCAATTCTAGTATACAATATACAATTTACAATTATTATCCTACGTAGATCTCTTTGTCTACGAAGTATTTTAATATTTTTGTTGCATATACAACTAGTGATCGTTACATTGGTATCAGAGTTGTTCGATCCTTTGGATGCTCAACTGCTGAAGAGAACTAGTCTGACTCTGGCCATTAATCCTTCATCAACCTTGTTGTCGTCACAATTGAAGCGTTTCGCTACACAAAGTTGAAGTTTCTATGTTTCACCTGTTTCGTCATTCAGGGCTTTGGCCATTAAACAAAACAAAAAAAGGAAGAAAAAAAGAAAAATTAAAATAACAGAAGTACATATAAAGATTAAAAAATATATATATATATATATAGTCTGATGTAAATTTTGAAGGAGAACATTCATATATATAAAGGTTCTACAATATTTATAAAAAATGCATGATAAAGTTAAGAGGGTTCTTCCCAAATATCGTTAAAACTATACGTAAGAGAAGGAAGAGTATATAATATTATCTTGATTCTTCATTAAGTGGTTTACAAGCCCGTGGTTTTAGCAACCCATGGTAATTGCCCAAGGTATTTTCAAGGTAAAAGAAAAACAAAAGGAATACAAGAACTCTATATGTGAATGATAAGTTCTACTTTTTACGTAGGGAAAATTAACCGAGTCAAAGGCACATAAGTAAACATATATTTTATATTATACCCCAAAGAAGTGAATAGGCATGTTTCACTAGGGTTGTAACTTTTCAAAAAGAAAAACAAAATATTATAAATAAAATATATGTAAAGATAAGTTTTATATTATAAATGGGCATTTTAAAGAAAATTTTAAGTCATAAAATTATTAAAAATATATATAAGTACAAAGAGGATATTGTTATAGAAGATTACTTAAAAGTATATGAAGGGTAAAATCTAGAACTATAAAGAGACATAAGGATAACAAGTTATAACTAAGAAAGAGTACTTTCTAAAAGCATTATAATAAATATAAGGTGCAGTTTATTTAAATAGTGGAGCTATATTAACTTATTTTAAAGTGGGAAAAAATATATAATTGAGGAAAATAGAAGTTAAAGGAATTTATAAAGGTGTTCAAGTTTATCAAATAAAAAGGCACTTATTTTAAAGAAGAAAGATAGAGTCTAATTCGAAGATGAACAAAGAAGTTATGGAATCCATACATAACTCTACATTTTGGATCAGATGTCCATTTTGTGGAGCAGAGGATCAGTATTTATCAATTTATAAAAATCGCATAATACCTTGTCCCAAATGTCGAAGATTGTTTACTTTAGAAGAATAGCAATATAGCATCCAAATGCAAATTAAAGAATTGAACGAAAAAAATCGCAAAACTTCAGCAAAACAATGAAACCTCATAGAAGAAATATAAAGATCTCGCAGAGCAGTTGCATGCAAAATCAACAGAATGCAACGAAGGAATTTTGCATCTAAAGAACCACAATGAGAAACTTATTGCACAAGTCAAAAAGTGTAAAAATAAGAAGCACAAGTTAGAACAAGAAAAAGAAGGTTTTGACAAAAGAAATCAATGAAAGTCTATCAAAGAAACAAGAGGAGAATTTATGCTTAGAATACCTTAACAAACAATTATTTGAACAAATCAAGTGTTTAAAAGACGAGAAGCTTGAAGGCCAAAATAAAGTTGACTCAAAAAATGAGGAATGCTTACTTCTCAAAAATCATAACCAAAGTCTGCTCAAACAAATTAAAAAACTTAAGGACGACAAGAAATCATTAATGAATAGGTTCGAAGAAATTGTTGCAAAAGAAGAATCAAAATCACTAGATGTAGTAGTCCAAATTGGGGAAGAAGAAGCAAACGTTGACCCCACTAATCTCACAGTTCATGAAAATCCCAATCCAACTGAAGTAAAGACGTACTCAGAGGTTGATGTTCAAATGACAGACACCCATTGCTATTATGTAACAACTGCAATTGAATTTACTTTGATGTTTACTGAAGGGTTTTGTAAATAACTTATTATGGAAAATAAGTAGGACAAATAAATCAGTTACTGCAGTGGCATTTTGTGTTAGAAATTTTCAAATCATATCAGAGTAGAGATCAGGCAACAGGATTAGGGAATCTGCAATGAATCGTGAACATGATGTTGGAGCAGCAACTCAAAACGACTCACGCAGTTCTCTCGGGAAAGAGGAAAGCACGAAAAATATCATGGATCACAACAATTCTGTGTAAGCTTCCAGACTGGAAGAAGAAGTCGCTTGCTTGGCAAGTTCTGCTTCCTCTTAGGTTTGGTATATTGATAGTGGAGCTTCTACGCACATGACGGGAATATGAAAATGTTTCTCGAGCCATCAAGAAGAACAGACGAACTTCCAAATCACCATGGGAAATAAGTCAAAATGTACCCCCGTAGGAAGAGGTATTGTAGTTTTTCAAACAGAAGAAGGGGATCAGCTTCAAGCTACCAATGTGCTGCATGTGCCTAGATTGGGGATAAACTTACTCTTTGTATCTCAATTACAAAACAAGGGCTATGGTGTTTACTTCATTAGGAAGAAAGTATATATCAAACATCCGAGTTGGAAGAATAAGGCCCAAATTGGAGTTAGAAGTAACAGAATGTATAAGTTATAGCTAGAATCTCCAATGGCACTGATAGGCAACAGTGGTGAAAATGATTTGAATCAACTATGGCACAAAAGGATGGGGCACTTACACCATGGGGCTCTAAGAATTCTCAGAAGAACCGTCACAAGAGTTCCATAATTAAGTACCAAACGAGACGATATATGCAGAGGTCGCACACTGGGCAAGTACGCCAAAGAGGCTTATTCCAGAAGTAACAATAGGGCAAAGAGTGTTCTGGGATTGATACACTCAAATATCTGCAGACCCATGTCCACAAAAGCTCTTAGAGGTGCTGAGTACTTCGTCACCTTCATTGATGACCATTCCAGGGAGACTTGGATCTACTTTCTAAAAACCAAGGATGAGGTTTTTGTTCTATTCAAAGAGTTTAAAGCGCTGGCTGAGAATCTGATAGGGAAAAGGATAAAAGTGTTGCACTCAGACAATGGTGGAAAATACATTGATAAGAACTTCATTGATTTCTGCGCAAGGGAAGGCATCAGAAGAGAATGGACAGCCCCGTATAATCCAAAGCAAAATGGAGTACCAGAGAGGAAGAACAAAACTATTGTTGAAGCAACGAGGGAAATGTTGTATGATCAGGATATGCCCAAGCTTCTATGGGAAGAAGCATGCAGCACAACAATATATGTTCAGAACCAGACTCCTCGCAGGGCATTAGGTAAGATTACTTTGAAGAGTGTCTTCACCGGCAAGAAGCCTGAAGTGAGTCATTTCAGAATATTTGGGAATTTGGCATACTGCCATATACCCGAAGAAAAGAGGAAGAAGTTGGATCAAACTGCAGAAAAAGGATATCTTGTGGGATATAGCGAGAATGCTAAGGCATATAGATCGTAGGACGACGAGATGTAAAGTTCATGGAGGATAGAGATTTTAAGAAATTTCGAGAAATGCCTTCTGAAGAGCAGTCAAAGGATGATCCATTGGTCCAGCCACTTCAACCAACAGAAACCAACACCAGTATTGCTCCAAGGGACAAGAATCCAGAGGCATCACAACAGAATCTTAGGAGGAGGAGCAAATAGATCTACCCACTACCAATGGAAGAACGAGTTGAGAACTTTGACAGATACTATGGGATGCAAAGGATTTTATTAGAGCTCCTAGGAACGAGAAAAGGGAGCGTAGACAACCAGATAGATACCAAGCTTTGGTGGCTCAAGTTGGAGAACCCTCTAGTTTTCAGGAGGTCGTTCAGCATCAAGTATGGGTAGATGCTATGGTGGAGGAATACAGTTCCATAATGATCAATGATCTCTGGGAAGTGGTACCTAGGCCTCAGGATAGATCAGTTGTAGGTTCGAGATGGATCTACAAGGTCAAATATGTTGCAGATGGCAGTGTGGAAAAATACAAAGTCAGGTTCGTGGCTAAGGGGTATGCTCAGAAGGAAGGGATAGACTACAAAGAAACCTTCGCCCTAATAGCCAGGTATACTTCTATTAGATCTGTGATATCCCTTACAGCATAGATGGGGTGGGAGATTCACTAGATGGACGTCTAGACTGCGTTCTTGAACAGGGTGATAGAAGAAGAAGTATACATTGAACAATCAGAGGGTTTTCAGACATATGAGAAGAAAACTCATGTATGTAGGTTGAAGAAAGCCTTGTATGGGCTTAAACACACACCTAGAGCATGGTACGATCGAATTGATGGTTACTTGCAGAAGATGGGATTTGTCAAGAGTGATGCAGATCCCAACCTCTACTATATGATTGTAGAGAATGAGCCTCTAATTCTGGTGTTATATGTGGATGACCTTTTCCTAACAGGTTCATCCAGGCTCATCAAAGATTGCAAGGAAATCCTAGCTACAAAATTTGACATGAAGGATTTGGGACGGATACATTATTTTCTGGGTTGGAAATTTGGCAGCAGAAGGGTGGAATTTTCCTTGGACAAGGGAGATACACTATAGAAATTTTAAAAGGATTCAGAATGCAGGACTGTAGACCCATGGCTACTCCGATGATTACTAACTAGAAAAATATTGATGCGTCTGAAAATAAAGAAGTAGGGTCCCTGATGTATCTGGTCAATACCAGGCCAAACATTTGTTACGATGTCAATACCCTCAGTCAGTTCATGGTGGAACCGAAGAGGGCACACTGGGCAGCAGCAAAGCATGTTCTCAGATATATATGAGGAATAGTCGAGGATGGATTAATGTACACCCGAGGCAATGGTATCAAGCTGAGTGGGTTCACTGACGCAGATTGGGCTGGAAGTTCAGTAGATCAGAAAAGTACCACTGGGTATTGTTTCAACATTGGATCAGGAATGACCTCCTAGTGTAGTAGGAAACAGAATTTCGTAGCTCTTAGCTCAGCTGAAGCTGAATATATGGCAGCTAGCACAACATCGTGTGAAGCCATATGACTTAGGAAGTTACTTGTGAATCTATTTAGGAGAAGGATGGAAGCGACCAATATTTTGTGTGATAATCATAGTTGCATCACGCTCTTTGAGAATACTGTTTTTCATGATTGGTCAAGCACATTGACATCAAGTGTCACTTTATCAGAGACTGTGTCCAGCAAGGGGCTGTACAGTTATAGTACACTCTGACAGGAGAACAGGTGGCAGACATTCTCACCAAAGCTTTAAGAAGAACAAGGTTTGTTTATTTCAGGGAGAAGATGGGGATGATTGAGAATATGTTTCAGTAGCAGAAATGGATAGCGCAGTTCTTAAGAGGGAGCTGCAGTGCAGCAATTAGTAGTGACAGTGCTATGGACAACATGATGTAGCATATTGAGAGGGAGTTGCAGTACAGATGTAGCAGTGGCAGTCGCAATGTTATGGGCAGCAGTACAGATTGTAGCAATGCAGTGGATGAGGAGCAGCAAGTTGAGCATCCGCAGCACAGAGGACCAATGTAGTGGATCAGTGTGATACTTCTACTGGGAAGTATTGCTACAGCACATTCCTCACTAAGAGGGAATGTTGATTTTTGGGTAGCATCGAATGTGCTCTAGCTCTGAAATTTTGTGGAGGGGCTAGAACACATGAGATCTCCAAGACCCAGAAATCGTTTGGTGAAATTCTACCCGGATTGTATTTTATTAAAATAATTAATATTTTTAATGGGTTTCCTAAATCTAAACTTAGGAAAATTAAAATATTAAAGGGTATTGATGAAAATATGGGTGAGAAGATTCTAAGAAACGAGGATCAAGTCTAATTTAATCTTAGCCATTGATTAGAGATTAGATCACGGTCGTTGATATCTCAACAGGAAAAGTATAAAGGAAGACTTGAGAGTCATTTGGAGACACATTGGGAAAATACTCAATAACCTGAGAGAAATCAATTCTCAAGGAGTAAGATTTCGATTTCAGAGGGAGAGTTGCAGAGTGAAGGAAGAGGAGGGTATCAGCATCAGCCGAAGACTGAGGAGGAGGTGACACAGTGCATCAAAGGGGCAACGCAAAGGGACAGCTCAGAGAGGCAGCACAGCAAGGGACGCAGTCCTCACACAGTCCTCACGCAGAGATAACGTAGAGGTGACGCAGTGGAGGCTGGAGGGTCTCTTGGGTGTCATAATTTCTCCAAAAGGTGGAGGAAAATTATCTCAAGTGTTTTCTCATAGGTTTCTCTATGATTCTGCAAATCATTCCTTGTAAAGAGATTGTTGCTAAAGAATAATAAATAAACCCTCATTTGCTGCATTGGTTTTCCCAAATTGGGTTTTCCCGGGGCCTATTGTCCAAAAATAATTGTGTTGATGTGATTGATTCTTGTGCTTGTACTTCACTATTCCTTTCTCCATACTATTATGTGACAAGTGCAGTAGAATTTACTTTGATGTTTACTGAAGGGTTTTGTAAATAGCTTATTATGGAAAATAAGTAGAAGAAATAAATCAGTCACTGCAATAGAATTTCGTGTTAGAAATTTTCACAATAAGTAAATTAACTAATGGTTAGTTAGTTAATAATGAAAAGGCACGTCCTAGAGACATGCCTATTCGTGAAAAGGTACTTACCTCGCTATATATACAGGACCCTCATTCTCATTTGTACTCATCCTACATCAATTCTTTTATACAATATACAATTTACAATTACTATCCTACGATGGATGTCTTTGTCTACGAAGTATTTTAATATTTCCGTTGCGTATAAGACTAGTGATCGTTACAACGTCATTCTTCATGATGGAGGAATACTCCTCCACCACGGCATCTCACCATACTTGCTAAGAGGGTCCCTCCTTATAACAAGAAGGCTATGATTTTAGCAACTCAATCATCAGTGCCATGTACCACATATACCTTTGTGGTTGCCTACTTCGTCTCAATGTGGAGCTACAGGCTCCAACTCTCTCCTGAGCCATCTGCCATCTTGGTTCGTCTTCTCCTTGTGTTAGGAGACTCTGGTTAAGTGGTCTCCACTCGTTGTGCTTTATCCTCCTAGTCCTACGCTTTCTGCTCATTTGCATGTGTGAAATTTCCACAAATTGCAGCAACTGGAAATTATTCTCCTAAATTATGCTGTTTATTAGTATTCTATTAATTATTAACGGCAAATATCGAATAACTCACACTGCAATTTTTAACAAATAAAAACATTGTGAAATATAAAATACCGGAACTAAGAAAATAATACATGATAAAGAATCTCATGTTTGCAGGTTGAAGGCACTTTATGGCCTTAAGCACACTCCAAGGGCTTGGTATGCAAGGATGGACACATATCTACAAAGATTTAGCTTTTCAATTACTTTTGTCGATCTGAATCTCTATATCAAGATAGTGAAGGATGAACCCGTAATCATTCTTCTATATGTGGATGATCTTCTCATAACAGGTGTGGAAGGTCGTATTCAAGAATGCAAGAAGCAATTGGCCGCAGAATTTGATATGAAGGATCTAGGGTTGATGCACTATTACTTGGGGTTGGAAGTTTGGCACAGACCTGGTGAAATATATCTAGGTCAAGGAAAATATGTGATTAAGATGCTGCAAAGGTTTGGCATGATGGACTGCAAACTTATGACAACCCCCATGTCACAAATTTGAAGAGGTTACGAAGTTCCGATTCAAGCCTTGAATATTCTCCAATATATCTTGTGAACACTTGACCAAACATTTTCTTTGCAGTGAATATTCTCAGTCAGATAAAGCCTAAGTATGACCATTGGATAGCAGCCAAGCATATATAGAGAAATTTGCAAGGAACAATACATTACTGCCTGAACTATGATAAAAAGAATTATGTCCAATAGATTGGATATACATATTCTAATTGGGAAGGTAGTGGGACAAATGGAAGAAGCACTACGGTGTTGAGAAATCTAGGGCATCAATAGTTAGGTGATTTCTCTACTTATGATAATTGCTTGTGATAGACTTTTGCTTCTTGATTATGATCTTCTCTTTCTTATAGATATTATTGTGTTCTTTTCATCAAGACAATTACCATATCATGAACAATAAAGAGACAAGGGACACAGTATATAGGCTTGTCATCCAGGGCCAAAACCTCTCACTCTTTGAGGAAAACCCAAACGAAATTCTTCTTATAGATCCTCAATTGATGAATACCAAGACCATGACAAAGACCCTTGACACTAGAGTCCTCCCAAGACCAAGTCACTAGCTTCCTCGCCAACACTACTCTTCCTCTTCTCCTTCTCGGCTTCCTTCAAAATTCCAGCCTATCTTTTTCGTTCTGCAGTTCCTTTACTTGACAACAGAAACCCTAGATCAGATTTGTTCCTTGAATAGTCTCTTCAAGAGGGAGACTCTCACTCTATCTTACTCGACGTGCTTCAGCAAAGATTTCTACCCAAACAAGAATACTTCTAGGTGACTGCAATCTTCATTCCTCCCTTGCCAACTTCGAACTTGCAACCTTCGCACATGTGGGGATATACTATGCCCAAAATAGTCCTTAATGATGTATCTTTTCTTCGTTAGACTTCCTTCATTTCTCACTGGCTTAGAGGCTTCTTCTAAGATGTATTGCACACTTATGATAGTAGGCTTGCTTCACCAAATTGCTTGGCTCCAAAGGAGGTTGAGCACTACTATATATACTTGTTTTCCCATGTCCTTTAGGCCAACATGATCTTAGGAGTAGGCCGACATGACCTTTCAAGAATTCTCCCTTCGTTGTAGGCCGACTTGATGAGGGCTAGTGACAAGGTCTTGGAGGATGACTTTACATAGACAAGTATGACTCTTTACAATGTGTAACATGTCTTCATTACATGACAATGACTTCTTATAGACTTTTATGACTAGATGACAATATCCCTAAGGGCTCTCAATGGGAGCCTTTACTAAAATAAAATCTCTTGCTCATGAAACCCATGATGCAAGCATTACAATAGATTTTATTTTTCTTCTTTACATCTCTTTACATAATAACACAATTACATGTCATTATGAAGACCAAACCTAGTTACACTTTTCAACATACAAAAGGATGTTTTAGCTTGGGATCCTTTATGATATCATGGATGAGTAGAAAGCAAGAGTCAATTGCTTTGAGTAGTACTGAAGCTGAGTACATTGCAGGGCATAATTTGAGTAGTACTGAAGTTGATTACTTTAAAACTCTTTTTGTGGCAAACCAATGTTCTTCACAAGGCTTTCTCATAAATCTAGAAATAATTTCAACAACAAATGAAATAACTAGTCTTGTAGTCGAGAGGTAGATAAGACTTCCCACAAATTGTATATACTTAGTTGCATCTTCAAATTCATTCCCTTCTTTTGTTGTGAGCTTCAAGTTCTATTGCATTGGAGCAAATAAAGGGTTGCATTCATCCTTACCAAACATGTTCTACAATTCTCCATTGTACTTTTCAGAGAGGAAAATATACTTTAGATGTTGAGTAACTTCAATGCCTTAGTAATGAAGATGTCCCAAATATGTCATCTCAAAGCCCTTCTTCAACCCTTTCTTTATAGATGCAATATAGTTTTCATTAATCCGTGTTACCAACAAATCATCTACACATACCACAAGATATACAACAATTTTTCCAATTTTCTTGACAAACAATGTTGCATCATCAAGATTAAAGTAATTCAAATTTAATTTCAAAAGATGCTCTATTGTAAAAAGAAAGAAAATTATTATTGTTATTTTTTGTAGCATGGGTTTCATGCTCAAGGTCATCTAATTTAGAGGTCGAGCACCCATTGAGTGCTTCTAGGGTTTGTCCTAGTTTCAAGAAGTCAATAGAGTCATTGTCATATGAAGAAGACTGCATTAGGCACATTGTAACATGTCAAAAGAATTATTTTTGTATTTAATGGTGTCAAAATACCCTCCAAGACCAAGTCGGCCTGGCAGCTAAGAAGTCAGCCTCATTAGGGCATGTCGTCCTCCTTGGAAGCCTATATATAGGAGGGAAATCAACCACCTATGGACATTCACTCATTCTTCATCATCCAAGCGAAGAAGAGGTCGAAGAAAGGCAAGCGAAGAAGAAGTCGAAGAAAGGCAAGCAAAGAAGGATAGAAGGATGAAGCATAAAAACTGATACTGAAGCAAGAAAACTGATAGCTTGGAGACTTGAATGTAAAAATACACAAAAGGTATTTGTAATAATAATTTATTATATATATAAAATGTATATGTGATGATTGTTACAATGAGGACCTGCATATATATACCTAAGCAGGTGTCCTTTTGTGCCTTTTCACTTAATGACTATTTAACCTAATCAATATTTGATTATTTAATATTTACATTTGTTTTACTTATTTACTTGTTATGAATTATATTCATAACAAAGGACGAAGTGTTTGGGTTATCTCTCTCACACACACACATGCGAAGATAAGGCTAGGGTTTTGCAACTGCAAGGTCGAAGTTGTGAAAGTTGTAGAAAGAAGGTTAAAGAAAGGACTACTAGGTCACCTACAAGCCCTAGAAGGAGAAGGAACCCAAGAGAAGGTCAAAGGAAGCCTTGGAAGCCCTAAATTTGCTCACAAGTGTGGAAGCAAAAATTGTTGCAGGGGCAAAAAATTTCAGACCTGCAACAGAGGCCAAAATTTTGTAGCTGGAGGCTTTGTTTTCAAAAACGGCCAGCTCGAAACCGACTCGGCAGAGTTGGTCCGAGCCAGGCCTTAAAACTGTGACTCGGCCTTGGATTCAGTTCAGCCGGTTGCGTTAATACCGAGTCGGCCGAGTTGAAATTGTGAAGTTGGAAGAGATTTGACTAGGTTTGTCTTGGATAGAAGAATCACATCATTTGGAAGGTATGGCTTGGTCATGGAAGGGTATTGGTCTTGGTCGAGAGGTCTTGGAATTCGTCATTTGAAGAATCTATAAGAATAGAAGAGATTTGTGGGTTTTCCTCTCACGTGGAGAGGTTTTGGCCCTGGCTTGCAACCTACATCCTCTATTCTTGTGTACTATTGGTCTTCATGTTTTTGGTAGTTATTTGATGATAAGAACAACATAATAAGAAGAAGAAGCTAATAAATAAGAAAAAGGTAAAAATACATCACAAGCAGTTATCAAGTATAAGAGAAATCATCCTAGTTGTAGCCCTATAGATTTCTCAACATAGTATCAGAGCTAAGTTTGACAAAGGGCTTGATGCAGATCACTACATCGTTGAAAAAGTCATTGAAGTAGTTTTCTATGATGGCAGGTCACCTCAAACAATGCATCAAAGCATTTTTGAATCTCCTATTATCTATGAAGAATCATATGACCAAGACTTCTACAAAAGACGAAGGGTTGTTCTCAGCATTAACAGGTACATTTGAAGATGAAAAAATATGGGTAATTGACAGTGGAGCATCCAGATATATGACAGGTGAGCACAAACAATTAAAGACCCTATCTAAAGGAAAATCTTCCTACACTGTTGAACTTGGAGATAAGAAGAGCTATCTTGTAAGAAGAATTGGATCAACTTTGCTAGAGATGGAGAATGCAGGAAACATACATCTCAACAACATTCTATTCGTGCCAAGTTTGCAAAAGAATTTACTTTCTATTTCATGTCTAGAAGATAAGGGAGATAGAATCGCTTTTATAGATGGAAAGGTTATGGTATGGGATAAAGGCTCTAGCATCAACAATGCAAAAGTCATTAGGATTCGTGAAGGAAGACTCTACAGGTTACTGACACCTCTCTCTCAAGCTTTGGTTCACATTGAAGTTAGTCCATGTGAACTTTGGCATAAAAGTTTTGGAGTCTGGACACCTTCACTACAAAATCTTACCAACTATAAATTCAAAGGTGAATGGCATCCCTAAACTTAAGGAGGATCATGAAGGAGTATGCAAGGGATGTGCATTAAGGTAAAATGTTAAGAAACCATTTGTAAGCAGTGCCTCAAGATCAAAAGAAAACTTGGATCTCATTCACTCTGATGTTTGAGATCCTATGTCTACAAAGTCTCTTGGAGGTCATCTATATTATGTGACTTTCATTGATGACCACTAAAGGAAAACTTGGATCTATTTGTTGAAATCCAAGGATGAAGTATTCGAAAAATTTCAAGAATTCAAAGCAGATGTAGAAAATCTTACAGAAAGAAGGATAAATGTACTAAGATCTGATAATGGAGGACAATACACTTCAAAGGAGATCATAGCTTTGTGTAAGGAGGCTGGAATTAAGAGAGAGCTTATAGTTCCATATAATAGAGAGAAAAATGGAGTAACAGAATGAAAGAATTGCTTGATTGAGTAAAGTGTTAGAGCCATGTTACATGATCAAGACTTGCCTAAATTTTTGTGGAGTGGAGCAACCAAAACTATTGTCTACATTCAAAATCAAAGTCCTCACAGATCACTCGACAACATGACTCCTAAAGAAGCATTTACTGGGAAGAAACATGTAGACCATCTTCGGATATTTGGTTGTCCTATCTACATTCACATAAAAGAAAGAAGTTGAATCCTACAAGCATGAAGGATATATTTGTTGGCTATAGTAACACATCAAAGGCATATAGGATCTACATAAAAGAGGGGCACTGAATTGAAATAAGCCGAGATGTGATCTTTGATGAAAGTATTGCATTCAAGAAATCTAAGGATCTCCCAATTGACTTTGATGATGAAGAACTTCCAATATTTGAAGAATGCCCTAGGGAGGAAGAGGATTCAAATCATGAGGAAGAAGGTCCCAGTGAACCTGTGTAACAAGTCATCATCCCTAAAAATAGAAAGAGACCTAATTGGTTGAAGTCTACTTTTCTAAATGCAAAAGGGCATGGAGCAACCAAGGGTACGTTTAGGGAATGTAAGAAGCCTACAAGATATTCAGGGTATGCAGCCTATATGAAAAAGTTAATTGAAGCAGTACCACCCACCTTTGAAGATGTTGTCAAACGTTAAGAATGGAAAGATGCTATGAATGAAGAATATCTATCAATTATGAAGAATGGAGTTTGGGAAATCATTCCTAGGCTGGAAAACAAATATGTGGTAATTTCCAAGTGGCTCTACAAGATTAAACATTCAGCACATGGAAATATTGATAAATATAAGACAAGATTTGTGGCTAGGGGTTTCTCCGAATAAGAAGGCATCAATTATGAAGAGACATTTGCACCTACAGCTAGGTATACAAATCTATGATCGTTGGTCTCTTTGGCAGCATCGACGGGATGGAACATCCATCAAATGGATGTCAAGACAGCATTCCTGAATGGTACTATCGATAAAGAAGTCTATATAGAACAACCTTTGGGATTCCAAGGGAATGATAGAGAGACTCATGTCTACAGGCCGAAGAGGGCACCTTATGGCCATAAGCAAGCTCCAAGGGCTTGGTATGCAAGGATGGACACATATCTACAAAGATTGTGCTTCTCAAAGAGTTGTGTTGATCTGAATCTCTCTATCAAGGTTGTGAAGGGTGAGTCCATAATCATTCTTCTATATGTGGATGATCTACTCATGACAAGTGTGTAAGGTCGTATTCAAGAATGAAAAAAGCAATTGCAGTGGAATTCGATATGAAGGAATTAGGGCTAATGTGTTGAAGAAAGTGTAACTAGGTTCGGTCTTCATAAATGTAATTTTGATCTTTGTACTTGTAAATGAAAAGTATTATTATTTGTCATTTGTAAAAATGAGTTTCTTTCTCATTACACCGGTCAAGCACATGTTTAAGTGCTTCTAGGAAAGTCAAAGAGTCAATGTAAGTGTTAAATACCCATGAGGACATGTTACACTATGTAAATCTATGTACTAGAATCAAAGAAATATGTCAGAGGTGATCCTCCAAAGCGAAGACAAGTCTCCTCTTCAAAGTCGGCTCAAAACTGATTTTTTGGTGCACTTAAGGAATGTCGGCCTCACTAGCTCAAGTTGGCTCAAATAGGAGGGACAGTCTCCTATATATAGAGCAATTCGACCTCACAAAAGTATCATAAATCATCTTTGAATTCAGCGAACAAGAAAGGAAAAAAAGAAGTACGAAAAAGGTGCATATAAGGTGATTCTAGGGCAGCGAAGAAGAAGGAAGAAGAAGCTAAGTTTGGGAGCTCTATTCACGGGTCAAATTCTGTCACACATGCGAAGGAAAAGAGGGTAAGTCTGCTGCCATATTAGATCCAGAATTGCAGCAACCTAAGAGAACTCGTTCGGGTGGAAAAAGAGGCACCAAATAGGCCTCTATCTCAAGCAAAGAAGGTCCCACCTCAAGTGAAGGAAGGGAGCAAGCTAGAAGAACAATCTTGAGCCGTAATCATCCATATGTGCGAGGAAAAATCAGATCTGCAGTAGGGTTAGAGGATCAACCTCTAACTCAAAAATATAACTCAAGAAGAACCTCATTCTCTAGCCCAAGTATCAAAGAGAAGGAACACTGCCTAGCGAGGTAGAGAAGGAAAGGAAGACACCAAAGAAGAGGTCTCTAAGGAGACCTAGGGTTTCTGCAGTCGCTGGAAAAAGAGCGAAGAAAAGTCTTCATTGGCTTGATTTTGGAGACTTGAATTTTACAAGAAAAATTAATTAGCCTTAGAAATAATAAAGAAGCTAGCATATTTGAAGTCCCAGCCCTTCACCATGGAGTGTGATGTATCCGAGGAGGGAGTTGGGACAGTACTATCTCAAGATGGGCACCCCATATATGACAAGGAGATGTTGGTCATCATGCATGCCTTGGACAAATTTCAAAAGTATTTGGTGGGTAATAGGTTCAGGGTGAAGACTGATCACAACAGTCTTCGTCACTTCATGGGGCAGCAAGGCCTCAATGACAGACAGTAGAGATGGGTCAGCAAGGTGCAGGCCTATGATTTTGACATAGAGTATGTGCGGGGGAAACACAATTTGTTGGTTGATGCCCTATCCAGGAGACCCGCAGGCTTATCACTCATGAACATTTGCCATGATTGGAAGGCCCAGTTGTTGCTTGAGTATTCTAAGGACACGAGGGCATGCGAGATTCTGAAGGGGACCCACGCAGATGAGCGCTACCAGGTGATGGACGAGGTCATCTACTACAAGGGGTGCATATTTCTGGTTCCCAACTTGCAGTTGAGGGAGAGAGTGCTCCAGGCAGCACATGACTCGTCATTGTTAGGGCATCAGGGGTTCAGGAAAACATACATGGCAATCAGGGAGCATTTCACATGGAAGGGCCTCAAGGGGGACGTGTTGAGGCACGTACAGGAATGTGAGGCATGTTAGAGGAACAAAGGGGTGGGTTGAATTCTTAATCTAATTAAGAGTGTGAGTAGTTGTGTGAGCTGAGCCGGGTTATTACAGTTGCTTCCCATCCCTGAGGAGAAAAGGGAGAGTATCTACATGGACCTCATCACAGCGCTCCCCACAGTAGGCAAGGATTGCATCTATGTAGTAGTCGATCGGTTGACCAAGTATGCCCACTTTTCACCATCCCGACCTGGTATTCAGCTTCACAGGTGGCAGAGTTGTTCTTCATGGAGGTCTTCCAATTACACGGGCTTCTTAAGAACACAATGAGTGACTAGGACAGCAGATTCATGGGAGGATTCTGGCAAGAGCTCTTCAAGTTGGTTGGTTGGAGGGGTACCTGAGGAACTACGAGACTGGGCAGCAGAGGACTTGGATTCGATGGCTGCACTTGGGCGAGTATTGCTATAACACCACCCATCACATGTCCATCGGTATGACTCCTTTCCGTGCCTCATACAGTTATGATGCATTGTCTTTTGCTGACATTGTTTTTGGAGACGGTCGGGCCCCAAAGGCCAAAGACTAGATCCTAAAGAGCCAAGACATCCTCAAGGCTCTCAAGGATAACTTAGTGACAGCGCAAAATCAGCAGAAGATGTACGCAGATAGGCACCGAACTGAGAGGCATTTTGAGGAGGGGGATTTGGTGTACCTCCGGTTACAGCCTTACAGACAGACCACCTTGAAACAAAAGGGGGTCGAGAAGCTACAGCGATGTTTTTATGGGTCGTACAGGGTAGTCAGACGAGTTGGGGAGGTGACCTATGAGCTGGAGCTACCTCCGAGGAGCAAGATTCACAACATATTCCATGTCTCATGCCTCAAAAAGGTGTTAGGACAACAGTTGACAGCAGCAGTTGAGTTACCCCCACTAGATGATGAGGGCCATTTGGTTTTGGAGCCTGAGGTCATTTTGGAGAGACGGGAGAGGAAGCTGAAGAGCAGGACCCTTAGGGAGTTTTTGGTGCGTTGGAAGAACCTACCAAATGAGGATGCCACATGGGAAGGTGAGCACATTCTGGAGCACCCAGCGTTGAAGTTGCTTGAGGGCAAGCAACATTTGGAAGGAGAGGACTGTCATATCCCTTCCCAAATGGATTTGTAACAGGTTTTGATCTCTCCACAATTTTGTATAAAATTTTGATAAGTAAAGAACCCAAGCAATTTTGACTTAGGGACTTAGGAGAAATGATGGCTGGATTAAATTGCTAGTGGAAGGTGGAGCCCACCCACATGGGAAAACACATTGGGCACTTGGGCAATTCGAATTGCCTTGGAGGGGAAATCATATGACCTATGGAGGGGCCCACATGGGGGAAAGGAGACCCAAGAAGTTATGAGGAAGAGCTCCTCAATCGAGCATTCATTCATACTTGCACATCGAACTCACTTGTATGTTTGCTCGAGCTGCTTAGCCAAGTCAACTGGTTGTTTTGCCATGAGTCTCTCAGGCGAGAGATTCAACCTTACCTTCAGGGGACTACAAGTGCCACCCTAGGAAGGCATTTTCAGATCACTTTGAGGAGCACCAAGGAAGATTTGTGGCCATCACACTCAGCCCTAGTCCAGCAGAGCATATTTCTAGACCATGCAGAGAGGGAACATGCAATTGTGATCAGGGGTTCATCCTATCAGCTCTTGGCGGAGAAACTTGGAGAGTCGGAGTACATTAGGAGACCAGCCTTTGGGGGGAGTTTTGGAGTAGGTGGGTGCTGCATTTGAGCAATTCGAAATTCGGCCTTGGAGAACTGCGCAAAGGGCCAGATTGGGTTCACGTGGGTATTGAGGGAGAGAGTTACAGCACTGGAATCAGATTGGAGAAGGGTGGAAATTCATAAGGGATAGCGTCTCAATGATTTGGGGCAGATTTCGAGAGATTTCCCAACACATTTTATACAAGCCGAGTTTGCCAACTTAAGGAGGAGGACGTGCTCCTTGGGGATCGATTTGGAGGGGTCTGAACTAGGCCAAACCATTCCTGGGTTTTGGTGGGTTTTTGTTGAGGATCCGGGAGCTGAAGTTTCACAATTTTCTAAGCAAGGGAAGCAGGGCTTTCAACACATGCTTTCTAGCAGACAACACTGTTTCTAGGCAGCATGGATCACTTCTAGAGAAGCAGTTGGGCAGCCCTCAGATCATCATTTGCTCACCTGGTTTTTGTCACGCTTGTCCCTGGAGAGAAGCCCAGGTGCACCATTCCATTCACTGTTGTATTTGCCCCATCATGATTTAATAAAATGGCTCAGAGCGTTTTCATGGGTATTTTGTGATTGCATTTCATTTCGAGGTGTGGGTTTGTCTATTTGCTTTGTTTATCACTGGATTTCCTAGTTAGGAACATTACATCTTATCTCTTTTGTTTTGGTAATTGTCTGATGAAGTAAGAGAACACACTCTAATAATAATAAGAGAAGATTGTGCTAATAAGAAAAAGTAATAAGTACCTCACAAATAGCTATCATTGTCAAAAGAATCTCATCCTACCTAGATGCCCTAGGTTCTTCAACATGGTTTCAAAGCTAAGGTGACACATCAAGGAAGGGCTCTCAAGAACACAAAGGTTGAAGTATCAAATCTACAAGATAGGGTTCCAGATCCATCAAAATAAGAAGACCTGCCATCTCCTCTCCTAGATCCATTAAGAAGGACTGCCATTATGGGAACAAAGAAAGAAGAAAGCCTTCCATCTAAAGGCATCAACAAGAAGAGTATCCATCAAAGATTCTTCATCTTCAAAAGAAGGCACCCAAGATCAAGGCCTATCAGTGAAGAGCTCCATAACTACATATTGAGAAGTCTTCATCACCAAGTTGATCTCTCATAAGGCACCTTGAAGGAAGCATCTTGAAGAACTCCAAGATATAAGAAGTCAAATCATCAAATTTTCAAGGAAGCTGTAAGATCTCTTCACAACAACTCTCCAAAGTAAGTATTTTTATGTCCTCTTCTGAACATATCAAAATGTCTTTTTGCAAGGAAAGCAACAAATTGGTTGGGGCTGCTAATTCCCTTGCATGGAAAAAGAGGACTGATCTACTTCTAAAAAAAATGAAGTTATGGACTACATCAAACAGAATGTCACTGTTCTTGCAAAGGAACAAACTCAAGCTCTAGCAAATTATAATAAGGATGAAACAAGGGCTCAAAGGATTCTGATAGAATCCATCAAAGACCGTCTCATTCCTTATGTTTCCAAACTTGAAACATCTAAAGAAATTTATGATAAGTTGGTGAAGCTATTCTCAATTAGTACTGTTGGAGAAGTGATATCGTTGTGTAGTGAATTATATCAAATGAAGATATCCAAAGAAGAAGGAATAGCTCCCTACTTCATGAAGATCTCTGAGATGAGAGACCAACTACAAGAACAAGGAGAAGTTATGTCAGACAGAGAGATGACAACTGTGGTGCTCAATGCATTACGTGGGGAATGGGGCAACTTCACAACAAGTAAATATGCCAAGAAGGAAGCTACCCCGACGAACTTTGGTCTCTATGCAAAATTGAGGAGACTGGACTCAAAGCCAAAGATGATGTGGGATCAAAGGAGCAGGCATTTGTTGCTATGGCCAAGAGAAAAAGGAAATTTGGCAAGTTTGGTCCACAAACAAAGGGTAAAAGAGATATGTCCAAAGTCCAATGCATTGGCTGCCAAGAATATGGACACTATAAGAGGGATTGTCCTAAGTTCAAGAAGGATAACAATAAGAGGAAACAAGAAAAAGTCCACGTTACCCAAGAAGTGAAAGAAGAAGAGAAGAAGCAGAAGAAGGAAAACCCTCTAGATCTCTACTAAGACTAAGATCAACTTCTTCACATAAGTTCTCTTTAAAATCATGGATATCATAGGAATATGTAGCAGCAGGATAGAATGCATGATTTATGAGAATGGCATCTTCAGAAATATAAGAGCACTGTGTAGAGATAACTCAAATATAGATACTCATATAGATGTAGCCATTGAATGACCTCATCATTGCATAAAGGAATGATTATGATTAGGAAGAACCATCTTAGAAGGCCACTATCATCAATAGGAAGAAGCATTTGCAGGATGAGGACAATAAGAATCCTCCGATGGAATCTTCAATAGAAGGTTCATGATTTTCAGAAAAGGCAAATGTCTCGACGAGAATTCCACCTATGAGGATTCAAGAAAGGATGTAGGCAAAGAAAGATGTAAGAAAGCAAAGGAGATTGAGGTAATCTCAATCAAGTTGTCAAAGGAAGCTGAGGTGATCAAGGAAAGAACTAAGATGAGGTATGTATGCATCTATGTTTTTCAGTTAAGTCATGTCATCATTTGTATTAATGAACATGGGGAATTGCTCTGGAAGCATGGTCAAGAATAGGGTAGATCCCTTTCAATAAGAATATCCACGAAGGCATGGTTCACACACTGATAAAAGTCAACATGAAAAACGACCTCATATGGAGTATGAGGTGATTGACAAAACCTATAAAGAAGCATATGGGAAAAGAGATCAGGGATAAAAGGACACCATGGACATTAGGAATCAACATCTCACAGATTTGTTAAGACATCACCTGAAAGAAGGCACGTGAACTCTAACAAAGAAAGAAAAAGATCAAAGGACCCTTGACACCTGAAAAGGCCTTGGAGATGTGAAACATGCAGGATGTTGATGGTTCAAGCCAACAAAAGATGTCATGATGAAGAGCCATCTCAAAAGGTACTATTTGACTTAATGTTATATTTTGATTTTTCTTGATTAATATCTAAATGGGGTCATGCAGGGCTATAGGAACAAGAGTTGTAAGTGCAAGTACAACTAGCATTCATGTGGTGGATGGAAATTCCTGAAAGAAACATGATGAGAAAGAAGCAGCCATATGAAGAAGGTTCCAGATATGTACCAAGAAGGCCACTTTCCATGAAGAAAAGAATGAAATGACAAACCAAGAAGGAAAGTGATTGATGGCCAATGCCCTACAAGGAAGAAGCTTGACTGAATTTCATGAAATCAAGGATAGAAAGTGATCAAGCAACTAAAGGACCCACAAAAAGAAGTTGCTGATAAAAAGAAGAGTCCCTAATTGAAAGGGAACTCTAACAAGTCCCTAATTAAGAGGGAGCTTGGGCAAGTCCCTAGTCAAAGGGAACTTGGGTACATTCCTTTACAACAATGGGCATATCTTCCCTAGTTGAGAGGGAAAGATAGACACAACATTCTTGTCTTCACTTGGGAAGAAATAATGGAGGATTGGGTAATCATCTAGCATTCGATGCTCTTTGAGGATGTGTAAGGCATCCAAGACAAGAGTAGGCAAGAGGACCGATATTATTTGAGGGTTGGGAACACAAGACAAGAATAGTCCTAGAAGGTCATGCTCAATGAACACCCGGATGGGTATGTACCTTGAGAGACAATGATGAAGGTGTCTATAGTCATTGGTTTCGCCAACATTGTGCTCTGATCTAATGAAAGATAGAGTTGTCAGTGAAGGCCTTGTTGTGGAAACAATGTTGGTTACTATGATGCTATAACAGATGGATTGCCAATTCGATTTCTCTTATGTGAATTCTTCGAATTGAAAATGTTCAAACACCTTGTAAAATGATTGAATAAAGTGTAACTAGATTCGGTCTTCATAAATGTAATTTTCATCTTTGTACTTGTAAAATAAAAGAATTGTTATTTTTGTCATTTGTAAAAATGAGTTTCTTGCTCATTGCATAGGTCAAGCACATGTTTAAGTGCTTCTAGGAAAGTCAAAGAAATATGTCAAAGGTGATCCTCCAAAGCAAAGACAAGTCTCCTCTTTAAAGTCGGCTCAAAAATGATTTTTTGGTGCACTTAAGGACATGTTGGCCTCACTAGCTCAAGGCAGCCCAAAAAGGAGGGGAAGTCTCCTATATATGGGGCAGTTCGACCTCACAAAAGTATCATAAATCATCTCTGAAATCAGCGAACAAGAAAGGACGAAAAGAGGTGCGAAAAGGTGCATATAAGGTGATTCTAGGGCAGCGAAGAAGAAGGAAGAAGAAGCCAAGTTTGGGAGGTCCATTCTGGGGTCAAATTCTGTCACAAGTGCGAAGGAAAAGAGAGTAAGTCTGCTTCCATATCAGATCCAGAATTGCAGCAACCTAAGAGAACTCTTTTGGCCCTCGCTGAGAGCCATCATATTGTGTTCTTGTCTCTTTTGTTTTGGTAATTGATTGATGAAGTAAGAGAACACACTCTAATAATAATAAGAGAAGATTTTGCTAATAAGAAAAAGTAAAAAGTACCTCACAAATAGTTATCATCGTCAGAAAAATCTCATCCTACCTAGATGCCCTAGATTCTTCAAAATAATGCACTATTACTTGGGGTTAGAAATTTGGCAAGGACCCGATGAGATATATATATGTCAAGGAAAATATGTGATTGAGATGTTGCAGAGGTTTGACATGATGGATTGCAAACCTATGACAACCCCTATGATCACAAATTTGAAGAGGCTAAGGAGTTATGATTCAAGCCCTGTGGATACGACAAGGTATAGGCGATTGGTTGGCACTCTGATGTATTTGGTAAATACTCGACCAGACATTTGTTTTGTAGTGAATATACTCAGTCAGTTTCAGATAGAGCCCAAATATGACCATTGGATAGCAGCCAAGCATATATTGAGATATCTGCGAGGAACAATCCACTACTGCCTGAAGTATGATAGAAAGAATGATGTCCAATTGATTGGATATATAGATTCTGATTAGGGAGGTAGTGAGACAGATTGAAGAAGCACTACTGTAGGATGTTTTAGTTTGGGATCCTCTACGATATCATGGATGAGTAGAAAGCAAGAATCAATCATTTTGAGTAGTGTTGAGGCTGAATACATTGCAACATGTGAAGTAACTAGAGACGTTGTCTGGTTAAGGAAGTTGTTGTCCGACCTGTTTTAAGGACCGATGGACCCTACGATTATACATTGTGGTGATGCCAATTGCATAAGGTTGTCAGAATACCAAGTGTTTCATGGAAAGACAAAGCACATAAATAACAAGTATCATTACATACAAAAGTTGGTGCAAGATGGAGTGTTGCAACTGCAGTATATCTCCACCGATGAGCAGGTAGCTGACATTTTGACAAAATCTCTTCCTAATAAGAAGCTTGTGTATTTGAAAGACAAGCTTGGATTGGTTGATATATCCTCCCTAGTTGAGAGGGAGAGATAGACACAACGTACTTGTCTTCACTTTGTGAAGAAAGAATGGAGGATTGGGTAAGAATTTGGTTTCCGACACTCTTTGAGGATGAGGTAGGGAATCCAATAGGTAAGAGTAGTCGAAGAGGAAATTCCTTGAGGATGTGTTATTCCAATATAGAAATTGTCCTAAAAGGACATACACTTTGATCACCCGAGTGGGGTATGTGCCTTGAGAGACAATGATGATGGTGTCTATCAGTCATTGGTCTCACCAGCATTGTGCTTTGATCTTGTGGAGAGATAGAGCTATTAGTCAAGGCCTTGCCATGTGACAATGTTGGTTGGTATGATGAGATGTAAAGAGATAAGCTGAAACGATAGCTTATAAGATGGCTTAACAATCTGACTCTTCTTATGAGATCTCTTCGGTATGAGAATGTCCATGTACCATTATGAATACCTCCCTAGTTAAGAGGGAGCGTTGAAATGTGTAACTAGGTTTAGTCTTCATAAATATGAAATGTACTCTTGTATATTGTAAAAAGAAAGAAAACTATTATTGTTATTTTTTGTAGCACTGGTTTCATGCTCGAGGTCATTTTATTTAGAGATCAAGCACCCATTGAGTACTTCTAGGGCTTGTCCTAGTGTCAAGAAGTCAATAGAGTCATTGTGATATGAAGAAGACCTCATTGGGCACATTGTAACATGTCAAAAGAATTATTTTTGTATTTAAAAGTGTCAAAATACCCTCCAAGACCAAGTCGGCCTAGCAGTTAAGAAGTCAACCTCATTAGGGCATGTCATCCTCCTTAGAAGCCTATATATAGGAGGGAACTCGACCTCCTATGGACATTCACTCATTCCTCATCACCCAAGAGAAGAAGAGGCCGAATAAATTCAAGCAAAGAAGGATAGAAGGACGAAGGATATAGTGTTTGGGTTATTTCTCTCTCACACACACACATGTGAAGATAAGGCTAGGTTTTTGCAACTGCAAGGTCAAAGTTGTAAAAGTTGCAGAAAGAAGGTTGAAGAAAGGACTACTAGGTCACCTACAAGCCCTAGAAGGAGAAGGAACCCAAGAGAAGGTCAAAGGAAGCCTTTGAAGCCCTAAACTTGCTCACACGTGTGGAAGCAGCAACTATTGCAAGGGTAGAAAATTTCAGACCTGAAGTAGGGGCCAAAATTTTGTAGCTGGAGGTCGAAATTGTGCAGCTGGAAGAGATTTGACTAGGCTTGTCTTGGATAGAAGAATTACATCATTTGGAAGGTATGACTTAGTTTTGGAAGGGTATTGGTCTTGGTCTAGAGGTCTTGGAATTCGACATTTGAAGAATTTATAAAAAGAGAAGAGATTTGTGGGTTTTCCTTTCAAGTGGAGAGGTTTTGGCCCTGGCTTGCAACCTTCATCCTCTGTTCTTGTGTGCTATTGATCTTCATGTTTTTGGTAGTTGTTTGATGATAAGAACAACATAATAATAAGAAGAAGCTAATAAGTAAGAAAAAGGTAAAAATACATCACAAGCAATTATCAAGTATAAGAGAAATCATCCTAATTGTAGCCCTATAGATTTATCAACATGGTATACTCGATGTCCCAATCAATCAGTCTCCCCTGAAGCAATGCTCTGAGTTCTTGTTGTGCAGCACCATACACCATTGCATAAAACCATGCATCACCATAATCCTTTGCATACCGTTGCACACCATGGCATATCCTTGTACCCCACCAGGTATCGTCGCATGCAGTTGATGCATCCTATACCATCTGGTATCCCACATGCACCAATGTATTTGCCATCCTACTAGTGGACCCACTATGATTTGAGTCATATCTCCTTCTCTGTCCCGGTAGACTTAAGTAACATAACTCCTCACATGCTAATGGAGATGTCATTGTTGTGTCATTCCTCTGTGGCTTACATGCCCAATACATTAGTGGAAGAACATCATCCCCAAATATTGCTCTGTCTAGTGGCATTCAAATGCCATCCCATCTGAATAACACCTGTCGGGGCATGTTGACCACCCTACAACCCCATGCATGAACGATGTGCAAAGACATCTCCAGAAGTCTGCACACTCCTCCATCAAACCAACTCACCACTAGTGCTGACCAGAACTCTGATGGAAGTGTGAAGGAACGTGAGTGTTTGGTCAGTGGGTCAATCACCCTGTGAATGCCATAGTCATCCTTCACACCTGGTGAATGATTGAAAACCCCACCTGGATCCCATTGCCAACCAAGGTCTCCAGTACCCACTCCACTCATGTTAACTAAACCTAGATCCTAGATGGATGTATCCTCATCTGAAATATATTTGTCTACACATCCCATGTGTGTATAATCAAAAACCTCTGGAACATCTTTGCAAGTTCCTGTTCATCCAGGTGTTCCTTGTGCTCCACTATCACAAGAGGCTCCTCTATCAAATCATGAGTGCATCTAGCATCCTCTTATGTGATGCTTGCCATAGAAGATTGTACACAATTCAACTCCATACAAAGTTGCTCGCCCTGCAACTTTGATTCTTGAAGGGCCATCTGAGTGCTCTTCAAGGACTCCTAGGAAATTTCACGATCATAAGTAAGCCTATCAACTCCCTCCTTGCCCTACTAGTGCATCATGATATATCTCAACAAGCATGAATAGGTGATCTTTGTCTGAAAGGAGGCGTATGTAGTTAGATTTCATCTCTACCAATGCCTTTCTGAGGGTCTGAAAATCTACAAGTGAAGGCTCTCCTCCCAAACTACCATGTGTCACTATGCTTCTCCAACAATAATCTATCACTAGTACCAGTGTATCATCATATTCCCTCGTGGTTGCCCTAATCCTTTTTTTGTTCATCTTCAATTGGTTTTCCAAGTTATAGGCATAAGCAGGCTTGTGAGAAAAATCTACCTCATCAATTGATGGGTCTCGGTTTGCACCATCAACTACCTATGTGTATCATCTTTACACACCTCTTGGGAATCATCATCAACTATCGTAGCCTCATGATTTTCTTTGTACCCATCATCTAATTCAACAATCTCGCTAAGTGACAACAAGCATTTTGTACCAATTTTTTTATTTCCTCTCATCCCAAACTCTTGTTCCAACCTATTGGGGTGAATCTGTGATAGCTTCATTTTCAACAGGTATGACTTTTCCCAATTCGTCTTGAGAGGTTTGGTCATGGTCTTCACATTCAACTACAAGCACTCTCTCTTCTGTATGAATTAATATCTTTCTCTTATCTTTATCTGAACTATTATTCTCCTTTGGGCTCCCTTCAATCCATACTTCATGGTCCTTAGCTACCTTTTCATCTTTGGATCTACTATTCCTTTTTTATTTGTTGCCTTTGATGACACCCATGCTTCCATGTGCTCTATCACTTTTCCAAAGGTTTTCTCATAATTTTAAAAAAATTGGGAAAACAGTTCTTCTTGACTTGGAAGCATTTTTCCCTTGTTATAATCTACTCTTTAAACCCAACACTTGTCCAAGAACATGCTTTGATACCACTGTAGTATTCCACCTTACAATAATGTGGGTTTTTTAACGATTTTTCTGAGTTTTAATTTGAACTTAAATGATGCATGTTTGCCAAATAGTTCAATTCCACTTTGTTGTAGGTGAAATGTACTTTCTGGTGTTAAATACAAGTATATTGGGAAGCATATATAAAGGGGCCCGTCTAAGACCAATTGCTGATATTTCATTTCATAGTTCATAAATTTGTAACAACATTAATAAACTCATATCATAGACTATAATAGATATTACAGACCATCATCTTCCAGGAAATAAATGCATAACATAGTTACAAGAGGAACCTGGCATATATTAGTCCCCACAGAGGTTATAATGTTGCTCCCACACATGAAGCAGAGATATACTATCCTAGCTGAAGGCCTGTAGTTCAGACTTCTAATTGTTGTTATATGCCCAGACAGGCAAGCAACAGCCGATACGAACCACCTAAAATGACACTTCCACAAGCTTATAGCCAATGCAGCTCCAGAAGCAACATAATATGCATTGTTAAGGAGAGAGTTTATGTTCCAGCTTAGAGATAATGCCCACGAAAAATTTGTAATAAGAAGTGGCTTCTAGATAAGGAATTTTCCCTTCAAACAGTAATACGCTCACCCTTTAGTTTCTCAGAAATTTTTCCCCACGACATTCACATGCTCAGCACTGGTTTGGCAAAGGCTACGGCTCCAAAACAAGCTAACTCGACCTCAGTTAGTTCTAGAACTCGGCCAGATAAGAATATAATGAAAGACCTCTTCTTAACAAGGGATTTGACCCAGAAAACTGAAGCGACCAGATTCTCTTGGAAAGAGTTGGGTCTCCTTCTCTATTCAAATTTGCCAGGGTACAACTAGGAAACTCGATCCTTGGAGTCAGCCACTGTATGGAATAGGACCCAGTCTCCTTCTCACTCATTCTTCCAACAAATCAATTCCCCAAAGGCTAGGAAAATCATTGATCTAATGGATCTCCTTCAACCTGAGAGAAATTGACAGAAGATACCAAGTAATATTTTAAAATCAACTCATAACACCTGAGTACCTCAATATTTCTTGTAAATCTTGATCTCCATTGAAGCTCAACTGTGAAATCTGTGTGATTTCACTCACACATCTAACTAACGTGTCTAGTTTCAATACCGAAATTTGCTATGTCGGCTAGGGTTCCAAAACCCTAAGCTTCTCCTCAAGAAAGCTCTTTAAGAGCTCTTCTCTCCAAAACTCAAAATGCGGGAATGAACAAGGAGACACCCCTTCATTTCCCTTTTTATAACTCACTTACCTTTTCCCTCCAATTAAATATTTAAAAACACTTTTCATTTCTTTATTTAATAAAGTGACTTTTAAAAACTAATTAAAGTCACTTTTAATGTCGAAAAATGATTAATTTGCCTCTGTGGTGACACTGGCCACCCAAAGCCCCTTTTTATCATCCTGCCCTATAGATCTTTTCACCATAATTCCAATGAACTATTACACTAGGGTGTTTCTCCAAGTGATCAGCTTGAAACAACACCTTAGATGCAATTAATTAAAATGTGCATGTTAATAACGTCGTTTTACAAAAATCGTCAGAATGCAATAGAACCAAGGGAAAATCATGCAGAATTGATCATGATGATGAAATATGGTAAGCGATCCGAGTCAGACCCATAAAACTCCTCTAAAACCCTCCAAGCCCACCAATGGAGTAATCCCGCTCCTATGTCCAGGATGACACAATCTCTAGAAAACCCTCCTAACCACCTCACCAGGTAATCCAAAATTTGGGGACATTACATTAAATCCCTTGTCAAGGAGAGCATGACCATGGCATTCCCCTAATTCTAGGAAGTCAACCACCAAATGCACATCCTTACGGATAGTTTTTTACACAAAAGAAAGAAATAGAAAAGATCATTTAGGCACTGTTGGAAGAAGGCGTCATACATCCTAGTCCAAGCCCTTACACACCCACAAATTTTTAGGCTCTCAATAAGTTGATGACCAAGGACAAATTTCCCATCCTAGTTACTGATGATCTCCTAAATGAACTTCATGGAAAAACTGTTTCACTAATCTTGATCTACATTCTAGATACCACCAAGTCAGGGTGAAATATACGAACATCCTTAAGACAATCTTCAGAACACACAAACGTCATTAGGAGTTTCTAGTTATGCCTTTTGGTCTTTGTAACGTTCCATCCACTTTCCAGAGCATTGTGAACAAGAATTTCAAAACCTTGCTATGCAATTTTGTGTTGGTCTTCTTCAATGATATCTTGATCTACAATAAAGCCGGGGAATCGCACAAAGAGCATGTTGATAAGTCCTTCCAACTCTTGAGAGACAACCAATTATTCATGAAGCCCTCCAATTGTGGTTTTGGGGCTCCTAAGGTTGAATATTTGCGTCACATTGTAAGTCATGAGGGAGTACAAGTTGATCCCAAGAAGGTGGTGACTACGCAAGATTGGCAAGATCCTACAGACCACTCTCATCTCTTGGATGTTTAATAAAAATCTATTTATCAACATATTCACCATATATTCACTACAAAAGCAATTGTAACAAATAAGCAAAAGTTTAATTAAGAAGAAAAATTTGTAGACAGGTCTATATGCCTTTTCTTGAAAAGACCATTTTACTTGAGCAGCAACCATTTACATTATGGATGCCAATTGACCATATTACTTAAACATTGATATTGAAAACTAATCATTCCCAAATTGCTAGCTCTACAAGGAAATAAATGGTAGACTATATAAAATAGAATGACAATAGGTATGCATGGCTTAAGATTATATGATAAACATTTTACAACATGTTTCCAAAATAAATAAAGATGTGGCTCACCGTTTCATGACAGTATTCAGCAGTATTTACTATATAGCATATCACTCTCTCATCCCTGTCAGAAGTCTGTTCAATAACACTTAAGTGTAAGAGAAAATGAACAACTTCACTTTTCTAAAGAGAAACACTATAGCCCTTGCCAGAAAGCTATATAGATTTAAAAGGTAAAATCATTTATTTCAAATCTCATATGGTACCTTTATTTGATCAGTACCAGTGGCTGTTGCAACAATGCCAGTTCCTCCTCTAGGTAACCTGGCAGAAAGCTTCCCAGCATATGCTCTAAGTATTCTTTGAAAGACCTGATAAACCAAAGGAGAACATTAAGATATAAATATTTAGGTAACAGGAACTTTGTTCAGCAGCTATCACTTTCAAAATCTACTCTATGACAATCTTAATGACAAATCAAAATGAACATTACACTTAAAATTTGACATAAATCTACCACTGATCAGCAACATGTGAGAAAGGTTATTTTTAAGTTGATTAAAAGCGTAAAAGGAAACAAATGCAGGTTCTGATTCTCTATCATAGAATTCCAATTAACAGCTCGTTAAAAGTAGGTGTTAAAGATCACAATTCAATGGCTAAAACAATATTGTAACCAATTCGCTTATGCTAAGCTAAAATGAACCATCAAATACAACTCATTCTCCCATGAGAGAGATATTTGTCACTCAATAAACCACACATCCAGAAGAATCTATTGTCGAAAATCTATCAAGAGACAGTTTTGTATGGAGGGTTTGGTTACCTTAATAAAGTCCACGATATTTGTCACTCAATAAACCAGAGATTCAAAAGAATGTATTCTCCAAAAACTATCAAGATATGGTTTCGTATAGAGGATTCGGTTACTTTTTATTAAGTCCACTAGCATAATTAGGAATGTTCGCCATATATAAAATATTAATGCACAATTTTTTTCTGTCTACTAAAAAAATCAGTTTCTTATTACATATTGAGATTCTTTCCATGACTTTCAAACCACGTTCATGATTAATAGCTGGAGATCATTATATTCGCATTCAGCATAGAATCCATCTTTCCAATTATGGTTTGCGGAAAATATAATAGCATGGAAAGAGTTCGTGGGATATGATCTGGCTGAGAGGCATTTCTTTTGCTGGAAAAGAGGTTGTCAGGCAACCTCTCTTGAGGTACCTGATTGGCTCATTTGGGGGAATTAAAAATTACATCAAGGTTGGCTATGCACCTCTCCACTAGGGTGTATGTTTTTACGAAATAGCTAGATCCATCAAAACTGCAGCTAAAGTAGATGTGCTTACCCAACTCACTTATGTAGGGAAATGGCATTTATCATTCTTGATGTACTTTATATTCTTTATTACAAAATATCTGATGCATTTTCAAAAAAACATAGAACAACATCTCTTTAAGAATAGATACTCCAAGTAACAAAGAATTTGATCTGCCATCTGTTGAAGCTTATAGTAGCTTTGGAAGGTGTTCTGCATACGCTTGGTGTCTTAATATGCGGAAGATGATTTATTGCCTCTTTAGGTCCTTGCTTAGTGGAGTAAGTGATTTATGTCTTCTTTCCTAAGTCTAACTTAGGAAAAGTACAATAATTAAAGTCAATTAATTATTGTGGACTATTAAGTCATTTTCAAAGAATAAATAATTTAATTATTCGACTTAAAAAATGATCTCAACCCTTAATCTCCAAGATCTTTTAGAAGGGAGATTAGGATTAGGGATCTAGGTTTAATGAAGATTATAAAAAGAAGCCTAAGGAAGGCGTATAGACACAAGAGAGTAGACATAACAAGAGAGAGATTGTCTCTAGTGCGAGTGGCTCAAGCCTCAGTGGACTGACAGGCAGAGGAGGAAGAGTGCAAGAGGATTCGAGGGTGTATCTAGGAGGCTAAATTGTTGGAGATTGCAGGACTGAGTTGCAGAAGAGAGAGGGAGGTTGATTTGATTGGAGAAGCCGATTTTCTATGGGTGAATTTGCAGAGGCACAGTGGCAGCTCGAAGGGGAGGAGCAGAGTTGATTTGTGGGCAAATTGTTGGGCCGAAATTCTCCAAGCCAAATTCCTTTAGAGGCCAATTTCCAGGAGGTCGAATTCATCCAGTGGGGGCCAAGTTGCAAGTTCCAGTAAATGTATTTTTTCTTGTAATTCTCTGTGGGTTGAAAACCCTCGTTTTCCATATTAATGAATGACAAAGAATTGTTGTGGGTATTTATCCATTGTAATGTGTGATTGATCTCTCCGAATTTTTATTTCCGTTGCATATAATTTCTAGAGGTTAAAATACCAGTGATTTTAGTTTTTGGCAATTCAGAGTTTATTTGGTTAATTAAATAAATTGTTGGGAATAAATAATGGCCATGAGAAAATAAATTTAGGCTCGTATTAGGAGATTTAACACCACCTCACTAAGCAAGATATTTTCATATTCTCAAAGACAACTTTGCATAAATATTTTTCAATTTACACTCGGTTTTATTCAAAGGACACTTTCAATTTGAATTGTGAAATGATATGAACAATAACTACATATTATTTTGAACCATTTTGAAAGCATAAGAAAGCTTCAAAACAAACTGGGCATAATTACTAATCTAGCTTCTTTCAATTGTGCAATAGTTCAGCAGATCAATACCAATGAAAAAGCAAAGTGTTCAATCCTCTAGATTCTAAACTAAGAATTACACCAAAAACCTCTACTTCATAGAAAACCTCACACCAAGGATCCCAAGTGTGGAACTATAGGTTGATGAAACAATAAACTCCCTAAAATTAATTTTCAAACCCCCCTCCCAGACAGAAGACCTTTTGCTTGTCTCAACTTTAGCAAAGGAGAGCTCACAAATGTCCTTTTGAATGAGCAAGCGAGTGCACCTTGTGAGTCTTCAATTGCAGATGTATCAAGGTTCTCTTACTATGAAGGGTGAAATAAAGTGACCCTCTAAGAGAGAAGTAATAATACTACCCTTATGGAGACACATTAATGAGAAAGACTCGTCTCACATCAAGCAAAATAGTTCACATAGATGCGAAGATCATTATAATCATTACAACACACTTCCAATAAGTTAAGCACTGAAGTCACCAATATAGTTCAATTACTCCAGTACATGCGAAAGTAAAACATGAACCATAAACATCCAAAGAATAGTCTTGAAAACATTCAAAATCCATGTGTGAAAATGTGTTGGCCTGGAAGGCTTCGATATTAGCAAAAGTCCCAAGATACATAAATACAGTGAACATCACTAGCTCCAATAGTGGAGCATTAGAGCCACTACTTGCTCCCCAAAAGTACTAACTCTATCCCTCTAATGCCTTGTGGGAGAAGCCAAGGTTAAAAGTCCTTTACATGAGAAATGAGGATCCTTTTATAACTTGAGGCATGACCTTTCACATTCTCATGACTCTCGACATTCCAACTCCTAATGACCTTTGGACTTCTACAACCTTTGGAATTCCAAATGACTTGTGGAGTTACATATGACTTTTGGTATTACATGTCTTTTGGACTTCCATGACTCTTTAGTTCATACGTGACTCTTGTACTTCCACTTATTTGTCTTTGCAATGATTACAACAATACATCATACTTCTGCGTCATCATATGATGAGAACTTGACATGTCACTATCTTTGGTGACTGGGATTGATAGTGGTTGATGACATGGACTTCCTCTGTAGTGACATGGCTCCCACTTGTTCCTCATTCTCCGTGCATCTTCAATCGTTGATGTCTTTACCCTCCCAAGGGTCTTTGATCTAATGGAGTCTTTGGGGTTCTTTGATCACCAAGATTCAAGTGTGTTCTGTGTTCTTTCAATGCTTCTTTTATTTGTCCTCTTTGCCCAATCTTCCTTGTGTGTGCTTGTCATGCTCTCCTCGGAATACTTGTATCTGCAATCACTCATGACAAGCAACCATCAACTTGAAAATCTCCTATTCTTCCCTGTTTCATGATGATCTTTTGTTCCTTCCTTTTTAATGCACTTAAAGGGACAAGGACAGCTTTTGGGTGCAAGGACGCACTCTAAAAGGCTGAAGGGCCGAGAAGTGGGGGCTTTGGAGCTTCGTCATGTGCTCATGCACTCAAGAAGAAAAGGCAGTCAAGGCAGGGCGCATGGCGCAAGTCCGAAGGACGAAGTGAAAAGCTTTGGGCTTCCCAAGTGTGTTGTGCGCTCAAGGGAGAGGTGGAGGGCGCAAGGCGCACTCCTAAAGGCTGAAGCATGAAGGTTTCAGGCCTTCGGGCCCAGGAGGGCACATGATGCAAGTCTAAAGGTTGAAGGGTGAAGCTCGTGCCTTCGGAGTACACTAATGCACTCAAAGGGTCAGTAAGGCGCATGGCACACTAGGGAAGGTTGAAGGGTGAATCTTAAGGCCTTCAGGGTGTGCTCATGTGCTCAAGGAGGGCACACTTCTTCGAGTCGAAGGAGTGCTCTCAAAGAAAGACTTAGTCTCTTGAGGGGTACAGTTCAGAACAAAGAAGGGGAAAGGGCCTAAGGTGTGTGCAAAGCGCACTTCCGAACAGCGAAGGATTCCCGATCAAGGCTTCAGAGTGCGCTGATGCACTCTTCACCTCAATGGATTTGCTTTGAAACCAAAGATTTGTCTAAGTGTGGGATATAGAGGGAGGGGTGAACAGCATGAGTTTAGATTAAAAAACATGTGCGTCACATACCAACTCATCGAGAAAACTTAGACAATCTTGAACAATGATAAATATACATCAAAACGCCACTTGTACACAATCCCAAAGTACGAGTGAAGTTGACAACAACCAAGATGTTACGAACATGAAATGCACTTAAGATGTTCTAATCAATGCGACGACACTTGAGAACATTCAAGAACACTTGATACACATAGAGTAACATAAAACAACACTTGATGATCAAGGCAACCTTAGAAATGACGGTGATAGTAGGCTCCAAAAATTCGTATGTAGTGAAATTTTGGAGCGTGTTGTAACAGTGACAACAGATTCATAAGATAAATGAGAGACTTTGTTTATTTTTGTATTATAGTTAGTTTTCTTTTTTGTAATATGAATATTTTATGTATTTTTTGGTTGACCAGTTTTTTGGTTCAGATTTTTTTCCAGTTCCACTCTGGTTGATATTTTTGGGGTCAACCAGTTCAATGTCCAGTCCAATTCTGATAGCATTGGTCTTCATATGATGTTGATCATTGCACCTTCAGCAGAGAAAGACTCTCATATCTGGAAAGTTTAACAGGAACAAACAGATGAAAGCAACAAGGAGAAAATTCCTGCTACTTCTTTTACTCGTAGGAGACCAGACAAGTCTGAACACTCTTTGTCACACGATAAATATTAAGGACCTTTTACTTGAAATTTTCTAGAACAAGAAGTGGTTCTTCATCGCCACGGTCCTCAAGGAAGGACCACCCAGTCCACAACAATTGGCAACAAGCACCATCTGCCTTAACTGGCAAACTAGTAACACCCAATGCCATCTGAGAAAGGGTGAAAGCAGAATCTGTGACCTATAAATAGCTACTTTTCATGGATTTGTAATTAAACCATAAAGACATTTCTCATTACTTTAGTAATATAACTTCAAGCCCTTTTTGAATCTATTTTTATATAACAAACAAATTAAAAGACTTTCCATCACTTCAAAAAAAAATAGTGGCAGATACATAGATGTCCTAATTTACACGTGAAACGGGAAATATAAAACAGTTTTGCATGCATGACTAACAAAAATTTCATTGACGTATAACTTACCTTAAATAAATTGAACAATGTTTGGTTTCTGGTTAGAGCACTGCACCTCTTTAAACTTCTCTTTATTATCAGAAATACCTGCAAAGTCCATGCAGAAAATATAGAAAAGTGAATATACAAATGCCAGTCACTCTCATAGAGCAAAGGCATATTTCTAATGGGAGATGCATGATTAATATGGGACCTAATTCTGATTGTGTGAAGCTATGCACGACAGTAATTTAACTAACATTTAAGCTTTCCATTCCTCACAGAGTCACAAAACATTGTTATTTTCATAACTTTGACATGCACCTTTTTCCAAAAATCTATTTCACAGGAAAAAATGCCGTCATGAGTCATTATCATTTTCTAATGAATAAAAGGAGATTGGACAAACTAAATAGAATATACTCTTGCTGTTTCAGACTAGTAAGACGCAAATTGGACAATTTTATTGAGTATTGTTCAGATAACTAAATAAATTATAACATAACTGATTGAAAGAGCCTACTCTGTGACACAACTCGATTGCACAATAGCAAACACTATTGTCATCAAGAATATAATGAAGAGACTGAACAAGAAACTTTGCTGTGCATCTCATACATCTTTCATTATTCAACCCTGGTAGCCTATTATATTCAGTGAATCATAACTCGTCCAGCTACCTGTTTGCCAAATATGATCTAAAGGTCTATCACTATAAGAATGTAGTAACAAATTTGATATAATATGCCAGCTATGAATTCACGTTGACTGTGAATGAGAGGGTGCAGCCAACTATTTTGTGCCTTAAAATATGTTTATCCTAGAAAAGTCTTAAATATCAAATGCAAAAATTATATTAGCATTTATCCATACATTAAAACTACAGTGATTATGCAACAGTCCTCATGGAAATGCAGAAATAAGTTAATATTCCATAAGCAATTTCTATTTCATGCAATAATTATGTGTACAAAACATTGTAGCAAATATTTCTGATTTTTCCCATTTTTTCCAAATTTTTCAGGTGTTGATTTTTGTAGCTTGGGAGGTACTACAAGCCTTGAGGATCGAGGGTTTGGAGGGAGTTCCACAAGTGGTCTTGTGGGCTTGAAACCCAAGCTTGGGGTTTTGCACCCATTGATGTTTGGGCCAAAACCTTGACGAGATTTCGACATGTGATGGATGAGGATGATAGTAGATGACGAGATGAATCCAACGCATCAAGAATTATCCAATTCCAAGTTGTCATTGGAGAGATCTTAATTTTTGAAGTTGTGGAGTGGGATTGTGTCACAAAGTTTAGGTCAGCCTAGTGTTTTTGGTCACCTTATGACAGTTGGCAAGCCATCTCAGAAGAATTCGTTGGAGCCACTTGACGCCTATAAATAAAGATCAAGTGTGATGTATTAGAACATATCTAAAGTGCATCAAACATCAAAGATATCTCCGTGATTTGGACAGCGAGTCTGTGACAAGGAGTAGTGGCAAGGAGCACGAGTTTTGGGTCTGTTTAGGGTGCATATTTCTGAGGAGCGGGGCCACAGGTCTGAGGCATCCATCAAGGTGATTTGAGGACGTGTTTTGACCAGTTTTGGAGCAGACTCAAGTGCAGATCCTAGCCACTGATCCAAGGTAAGTTAGAGAGTGTTTTTCTGTGCATTAAGGTGTGGGGAACCTCTGCTACAGGTGGCTGCAGGACTGCTGTAGCAACAGCATGTGTCTTGAGATGGTTTGAGGGCCGTGAGGCCTTACAGAGAGGGCAGACTCTAGGCTGCAGCCACTAAGAGCAGCAGCACAGGTAAACAGAGGCAGGGACAGCTTCATCAAGTGGTATTTCCTTGTGTTAAAGGGCAGCAACCTTTACTATAGCAGACTGCATGTTGTGAAGGTTCAAAAGGAGGAGCCTTGGGCCCAAACAATGTGTGGAAAGGCCTAGTAAAGGGCAGTAAAGGAGCAGTTGTTTGGATAAGAAATACAGTGGTATTTGGAGCTGTGGTTTAGGGCTGTTGTGTGCCCTAACCAATCTTGTGAATACACAGAAATTGAGGTCAAGGAGGCAGCAACAGTGAGTTGTAGATGTCACCCTGTTGATGGTTGGATCCAAGAGGATAGACTGTCCTAGTGTGGGCAGATTTGAGGAGTCTGTTAGCATCCATGTGGAATGGTCTCCTAGATGATTGGATGCCCTAACTAGGAGCAGATGCTACAGCAGCAATGGTCACTCGTAGTCTGTTGGAGGGCAGTGTGAGAGTGGACCAAGTGGGAACGTGGATTCAGCATTTATGGTCTGCTGGAGGACAGCGTGATAGTGGCCAAGTTGGAGCCCGGTGTGCACCATCTTCATGGACCTAGGTGGTTTCTAGAGTGGCAGAAGTTGAGTTCAAGGTTTGATCAGCCAAAGGAGCAGTTGGGCAGCCCTAGACTTGTGTGTGGAGAAGGACTTCTACAGCAGATGATGGGCAGTCCTCCTAGCCCGTGTTCATTGTGGGAGATGGACATCTTACAGTGATAGGTGACAGCCCTCCGTGCCCTATGTTGGTCTTCATTGGAGCAGCGCAGGAAGACCATAGTGGGCAGAAGTCTCTGAGTAGCTGAGAAGCACTAGTGGGCAGTTGTGAGTTGTTCACAAACAGAGTTGTGGACAACTCGACAGGAGTCTCAATGTGTTATGCCCTTGATGGACTAAGGCACAACTAGTGAGCAGATTGATAGTTGAGGTTCAATGGCCAGATGGACTTGGTGTTGATTTTGGGTAGCATCAGATGTGCTCTAGCTCCGAAATTTTGTGTAGGGGCTAGAATACATATGATCTCCAAGACCCAGAAATCGTTTGGAGAAATTCCACCCGGATTGTGACATATTAAAATAATTAATATTTTTAATGGGGTTCCTAAGTCTAAACTTAGGAAAATAAAAATATTAATGGGTATTAATAAAAATATGGGTGAGAAGGTTCTAAAAGATGAGGATCAAGTCTGTTTTAATCTTAGTCGTTGATTAGAGACTTAATCTCGACCGTTGATTCATCAACAAGAAAGAATAAGAGGAAGCTTGAGGGTCAGTTTGAGATACACCAAGTTGATCAAAGCAGTTCGATTTTTCTGGGCGTGGTTTACTGAGAAAATCGAACCAGTGATTTGAGTTGCAGTGAGAGGGGCAGAAGCAGGATTTGTATCAGAAAGGAGTTTTGAGCCAAAGAGTACGTGGCAGAGAGGCAGCGCAGAGGCCTACGCAGCCCAGGAGGGGCTCACGCAGTGCTGACGTAGGCCAGGGGGGTCTCTTGCAGTGGCAGTGCAGAGTATTCGTCAGAAGTCCAAGATTTTGCCGGAGAAGCGAGGTTCTGGGCCGGGAGGGTTGAACGCCAGTCTTCCTCCAGCAAATCACTCTAGCAGAAGTGCTGACACAGTCTCCTAGAGGCAAAGTCTCCTAGAGGCAAGAGGCTGGCCCAAGTAGTGATTTCTCAGGGATTTTGTAGTGTTTGCCAAGAATCAGATCACTCATTGGATCAGTTGTGACTTGGGGAGCGAGGTAAACCCTCGAATGTATTTCTTGTTGCTTTGATTTCTTTGTAAGGTTAGTCGGTGTGAGAGGCAACCTGTTGTACTCAGATTCTGCTTGCACCGTTTTTCCCGCATTGGGTTTTTCCGGGGACGTGTTGTCCAAAAATAATGGTGTCCCTTGTGTGTTTGTCTCATCTATTGTTTCAATTTATGATTTGTATGTCAGTGTAATCTGCAGTAGTGTTTTTCATCACTGTTTATAAATTAAATAACTTGTTGAATGAAATAACAAGTAGGAGATGTTAAACTAGTAACTGCAGTAGGATTTATGTTTGTAAAGATTCAGAAATTTTCACATGGTATCAGAGGATTGCAGATCATAGGACACTGAAGCCATCAACCAGGAGATCCAGCAAATCTACTGCAGAGAGGCAGTTGTCCCGAGTGGCAGTGTTGTTTCAGAGCCAGAGAAGCAATTGAAGGAGTGATGCAGTGCCAGAGGAGTGACGCAGAAGCTCACGCAGTGCCTGCGTCAGCTTTCTGAGCCAGGAGGAGGAGATGCAGTAGCCGAGAGGACCTCATGCAGTGACTGCGTCAGCTCTCTGAGCCAGCGCAAAGCCTGAGGGGCTCAAATCAATGAGTTTTCGGGGCAGTAGGAGCAATGCAGATTTGATCTGTGGTGCTGGTGGGATGTTGTTGTTGTTGTTGCATAACAGTGTTTGTGGAGACGAAACCAAGGTAGAGGGAGTCACTGCCTTAACAAATTTCTTGCCAAAGAAATCTAGGTCCAGGTTGCCGAGCAGCACCAAAGGAGGATTGGAGAAGGGGTGATTCGACATTATTTAGCGAGAGGATTTTCATGAAGGAAATCAAGACTCAGAGGGAGTCTAGAAGGAACTTGTTCCTTAGAAGATTTCTAGCGCCAAAGAAATCCAAATCCGAGTCTTGTTGGGGCAGCAGCAAAAGAGGGAGAAGAGAACCTGTTCTATACTTGTTTGAGCAGAGATGGCAGTTAATTGACTGATGGCTCAAGACAGATTGGATGGAGCATCCAACTTTGTCATCTGGAAGGCCACGATCCTAGCAGTCTTGGACAAGAATCGCATCAAGGATTATGCCTTGAAAGTAGTTGTTGTTCCGATCGATGTTGATCCTCTCAAGAAATACGAGGCTCAAGCAAAGGCAAAATGCATGATCTTGGACGCAGTCAATGGTCATGTGGTTCCACATATTGTTGAAAAGAAAACAGCAAGGGAGATGTGGGAGGCCTTGACCACTTTGTATGAGGGAACTTTCGTTCAACAGAAGATGTTGCTTGAGAATCAGCTGAGGCAGTATCAGATGCAGAAGGGAGAAGAAGTCGATCCATTCCTTCAAAGGTTGCAAGGGATTCGAGACCAGCGAACTCCCATGGGGTCTACACCAGATCTTGAGTTCATGGTCAGGACTACCCCGAATGCAGTGACTAAAGACTGGGAGACCTTTGTCCAGAGCATCTTGGGCAGAGCTTCTCTCCCTAGTTGGGAGGAGATGTGGGCATCTCTTCGATAGGAAGAGATCAGGCGGTTAACCAAGGCAAAAAGCAGCGGCAAAGGAGGAAGAGCAGGATGAAGCTCTCGCATCAGTGGGACAGCAAGGGAAGCAGAAGAGGAAAAAGAAGGACATAACCAAAGTCAAATGCTTCAAATGTGGGGAATTGGGACATTTCGCCACTCAGTGCCCTCGGAAGAAGGGCAAGGAAGAGAAGTCTGACTCAAAGGTTGCCCCAACGAAAGCTGACAAGGAGGATGATGATGACCGTGAACTCTTTGGGAGGATATTTATATTATCTCACTTTTACATATAATTATTCTCGCAAGACCTAGATATACTTCTTGAAAAAGAAGGATGAAGTGTTCTCCTGGTTCCGTCACTTCAAATCCTTGATCGAGAATCAAACTGAGAAGAGGATCAAGATCTTAAGGACTGATGATGGGACTGAGTATGAATCCAATGAGTTCCATGACTTTTGCAAGGAAGTTGGCATTAAGAGGGAGACCACAACACCATACACTCCTGAGCAGAATGGTGTGGCTAAAAGGAAGAACCGTCATATATGTTCAAAACTGATGCCCTCATCAAGCATTAGATTCCAAGACTCCCGAAGAAATGTTCACTGATAAGAAACTTGATGTCTCTCATTTTAGAATTTTTGGAAGAGGCTAAATCACATGAGATCTCCAATACCCAGAAATGGTTTGGGCAGATTCTAAACAGTTTGGGAGATATTAAAATAATTAATATTTTTAATGGAGTCCCTAAGTCTAAATTTAGGGAAAATACAATATTAATGTGAATTAATATAAAACTGTGTTAGAAGGGTCCAAAAGTCATGGATCAAGCCCGAGTTAATCTTAGTTGTTGATTAGGGACTTAATCTCGGTCGTTGAATTGTCAACAAGAAAAGTATAAGAGGAGGCTTGAGGGTCACTTGGAGAACACACCGAGTTGATCAAGATTTCGATTTTTTGGGGCAGGGTTTGTTGAGGAAGTCGAAAGAGTGATCAAAGTTGCAGCTGAGGGGTAGTGAATACAGAAGCAGAGAGGCAAAGATAGTATCGGGAGGATCAGCGCAGAAGCAGGGAGAGAGGGATGCAAAGCTAGCCAGGGCTCACGTAGAGGTAGCCAGGCATTGTGCAGTGCCTCAGAGAGCCCGCGTGGGTGATGCAGAGGCTCTAGGGGCTGACGCAATGCCTCCAGAGGCTGACGCAAGGCGAGCTAGGGTGACGCTAGGCAAACCCTGGGCCAAAAAGGACTGACGTAGTCCCTAGAGGCTGACGTTGGGGTTTTCGTGGGTCAGATTGGAGCTGGGAGTTGTCAGAGTGTTTATCCGGGTTTTAGTTGGAACATCTGTCATCGACTGAGAGGTACTACCGCTAAGATTATTCTCTGTTGGGTGAGCCGGTTTTTGGCACCCAGATTGTATTCTAAAACTGCTTAATTATTAAAACCCTCAAATAGCTGCACCGGTTTTCCTGCATTGGACTTTTCCGGAGACATTGGTCCAAAAACAACGATATCACTTGTGTGGTTGTTTTGTTTCCTTCAGTTGATGATCTGTAATGTGTTGAGCATGTACTTGTATTTATTTTCAGTATTTACATGGTAAATAACTTGTTAATTAATCAGAACAAGAAGGCAGAAATAAATCAAGAAAGTACATGAAGGGTTTCTAACAGTTAGACTTAGAATTCTAACAGTTCGTATACATAGCGCGTGATATTCCCACTTAGCAATATTGCTAAGGGGAAATATCAATTTTGCAAATTTTGCCATATTTTGCACTTTCACTTAGGAAAAGTGGGTTGCGGGACCCCACTTGAGTTTTGGAGCTAAGCCAATGGCCCAACTAGGAGAAAAGGGACAAATCAAATGGTTAGTGGATGGTGGGGACCACTCCAAGGTGGAAATACGCTCCCCTCTTGGAAATACACATTCCTTGGAGGGAAAGGATGGACCGGTGTTGCAGGGGAGCCCCCCCCAATCCTGCTCCCATTCTGCGCTTTGGGCGACAACGACTCCGGAGCGGGTCGGGAGCGCGTTCCCGTAAAAAAAACTGCGCTCCCTGCCTATTTCCAGAGCGAAGTAGGGAGCGTCACTCCCGTCGCTCTAGGAACGATTTTTATAACCCGGGAGCGGTCAGGGAGCGATCGCTCCCGAGTTATAAAAATCACTCCTGGAGTGACGAGACCAGAGACTTGCGGGAAACCAAAAAATAAAAAATAAAAGGTTTTGTGGAAATAAAGTGAGGGACGGAGGGAGGGAGGGTTAAATAGAACTTCCCTCATTTCATTTCATCACTGTAATGAGTGAGAGTGAGATTGAGAGAGGGTGACAGTGAGGAGCAAGGAGAGAGTGAGAGAGAGCAAGAGAGAGTAAGGAGAGAGCAAGAGAGAGCAAGGAGCAAGGAGCAAGAGAGTGAGAGAGCAAGAGAAAGCAAGGAGCAAGGGGAGATTGAAGAGCTTGCAAGGGGAGATTGGACGCCAAATAGGTAGACTCTACAATATTGAATAGAGTGTCTAGCAATTTTTTTTAATGTTTATTCCTAAATAAATAAATCAAATTTTCTCTATTTCCCATTCCCATTCCCATTCCACTTTTTTAAATTTTGCAGATTCAAAACTTCAAATTTCAAACACCATGGTTATATTTCTTGGCATTTTCTTCTTCTTGGTTCCTTTTTTGGTTATTATGGTGCTGGAGAGTAGAAAAAGGAGGGTTGAAATTGAAAATGAAGAAGGGGGACATAGTGGATTTGATGAAAACCCCAGTAAGGAGGAGCTGGAGGAGAGTGAACATGAGTCAGCTCAAAAAACTAAACAAGACCAAACCCCATTGTGGAAATATGTTAATAGGCCTGAAGCAGGGAAAGGGGGTGGAACCACTAAATTTCATTGCCCCCATTGCAACAATAATTACACAGGTTCATACACCCGTGCCAGAAAACACCTCTGTGGGAAAATGCCATGGGTTGGAGATAAACAAATAGGAATCAAAACTTGTACAGGTTTGTCAGCAGCAGATAGAGCCAAATACATAAGGGAAGAGGAGGAAGCCCAATACAAATCTAAAAAATCAAATGGTTTCTTTGAACCAAACTCACAATCACATGCACAAAAAACTCCTTCAGCATCCTCCCAAGGTAGTGGATATGGAGGCACAGGGTCACCAAGTTTAAGGCATAGAAGCATATCAGATTTCCTTGATGAAGGGTGTAAGAATGTTGTGGATTCAAAATTTTACAGGTTTCTCTATGCATGTGGAATACCATTCAATGTTCTTCGCTCACCTTATTGGCACGAAACGGTTTCTGCCATAAATGATGCCCCTAAAGGATACAAGAGCCCTAGGTATGACAAAGCAAGAACATTGGACTTGATCATGAAAAAGCAAAGATATCACATTCTTTGAATAGAATAACAAGTTCTTGGACTGACCATGGGGTGTCCATTGTATCTGATGGATGGACAAATGTTAAAGGGAAGCCATTGATAAATGTTCTTGTTGTGTCTGTTGGTGGTGCTATCTTTCTTTCAGCATATGATTACTCAGACAAGTTCAAGACCGACATCAACATTGCAGAATCATTACTTGAAACAATTGACCGTATTGGGCCATACAATGCCCATCCAAGTCATCACTGATAATGCTCCTAATTGTAAGGTCTGGGTGTTTGGTTCACACAATGAACCTTTTGATGCATGATATTGTTAAGAACAAAAATGAACAATACAAATGGATTGGTGATTTGTACAAGAAAAGCAAACAAATGATAAAAAAATTTACAAATCATAACAATACCAATGCCCTTTTCCGCAGTCACTCAAGATTGGAATTGTTGAAGATTGCGAGGACTAGATTTGGCAGCTATTACCTCACCTTCAAGTGCCTTTTGAAGGTAAGAGAGTCATTGGCTAGCATGGTATCAAGTCCGCACTGGCAGGTATTAAAGGAAAGGGCTACAAATGCAGCTGACAGGCAAGGTTTTGAACAGGTGGAGGCTGCTCTTGATGGTATGTTTTGGGCACGTGTGAGGCAAGTATTGGATTTCACCAAGCCCATTTATCACATGATTTGGTTTGCACATACAGATAAACCAGTGATTGACGAGGTGTATGAGCAAATGGATACCATGTTGGGGCAAATAAAAGATATTGTTCATAACAATGATCCCAACTTGCATACAGTGATTCACGATTGTGTGTGTATACAGTGGGATAAACTTAATGTTCCACTACATTGCTTGGCGTATATCCTTACCCCAAAATACTACTCTACATCTTGGTTGGGCCAACCTGCACCAGGAGGTGGGGTTAGGGCCAAACCCCATATAGATGAAGAGGTATCTACAAGATATTTGCAAGCATTAGAAAAGTTGATACCTGACAGGGAGGAATGTGCTAGTGTGCGTCTTGAATTAGGCAAATACTTCAGTTGCACTGATTTGTTTGATACCTTTCATGCAATGGAAGATAGAGACAAATTTGATGCTCTCGCATGGTGGGAATCATATGGCAACCATGGACTTTTGCCAAAATTGGCAAAAAAAGTTCTCTCACAGGTTGTAAATACTTCTTCTGCAGAGAGGTGTTGGAGCACCTACAGCTTCATACATAATTTGAAAAGAAATAGACTCAATGAAAACCAGGCAGAAAGCTTGGTTTATGTGCACAACAACTTGAGGTTGTTGAGTCATTACTGTGATCGGGCTTATGAGGATCCAACATATAAAATTTGGGACAACCACCCAGAGGATGAAAATTTGGAGGATGGCTCTATACATCTTGAAGAACTAGAAGCGGAAATTATGAGAGAGGAAGATGAAGCAACAACCATGCCACCTCCACCATCCAATAGCAGTGCTCGAGTTCCGAGTCTTGTTCCTTTGTTGTCGCCGCCTCCATCTACACCCTCATGTGGAGGGCATGTGCCTTCTGGTTTTGTTCATCGGTCTGTGTGGGAGACTCCTAGAAGACCACCACGACCTGCTCATACATTAGACACTTCTCATGGCAAGGGCCACATGTAGTAGTAGATAATAGATTTACAGTTTACTTGTCTTTTCTAGTGTCTATTAGTTTTCATAACTGTTGAGTCTTGACTTTTTCATATCATAATGATATTTTTGTAAACAATATATGACTGTGACAATTTAAGTTTGAAGTTTGAAGTTGGCAATTATAACTCATTGGTAATGATTCTGAATTATGAATATGATGCTTCATGAAAGTTGTTTCATTTCATTTCATTATTCATTTTATAACATTTCATTTCATGTTAGATATTATTTCTTGTAATGGTTAAAGTTTAAGCTTTAAACTTAGCTTACAAGTACAACTTTGGTGATCAATGATGATAAATGTTATATATTGAATTTTCAATTTTGAAAGCTTGAAGTTGAAACTTTAAGATTGATGAATCATGAATCATGATTCACAACTATGAGACTCAATATGTTGTATGTTACTAACTTGTGGACGTGGTTGATGAAGAATCAAGATTATAACTTCTAGATGATTGATGTTATATGGTTGATGGTTCAATGATCAATATATTTTTTTAATGTTTTTTCTATCTAATTCATCATTCTACATGTTTTTGTTGACATATATGTATCAAAATATAAAAAAAAAAAAAAAAAAAAAAAAAAAAAAAAAAAAAAATATATATATATATATATATATATATATATATATATTATATAAAAATTGCTCCGGGATTCGCTCCCAAACCGGGAGCTTTTGAAAATGTCGCTCCCGCTCCCATTTTTGCTCCTGCTCCCCACTTTCGCTCACGCTCCCAAGTAACACTAGGATGGAGGATTCGATGGTTGTGCCCCACATGGGCAAATTGGAGGCACAACGACAAAAGAGGAGGCACTCATTTTGGGTATCTTTGATCATTTGAGCATTCACTTTGACTAGCACGGTTGAGCTAGAAGCCAAGTTTGCATGTGCCATTGAGCACAAGAGATTTTTAGGCGAGAATCTCACCCTTGCTTCAGTGGACCTCGAGTGCCAACCCTAGGAGGGAGTGTCCATCATTTTCAAATCGATCCAGAAGCAGTGCAGTGTGTTTGTGGAGGGAGTTCATCAGAGATTGTGTAGGGCCTGCGCAGTTTTATTTCGTACCACATGTGCAACACAAGGAGGAAGAGGAATCTGGGGCTGAGCCTTATGGAGGAGTTCCGAGAGCCAATTCCTTCGTGGGTTTTTGTGGATTATTGGAGGAGAGCCCGGGGCTAATTTCCCATAATTTTTTGAGCACCAGAGGAGGCCCTAGCAGTCATTGTTTGCAACCAACAGCATAGAGCTTTGTTGGGGATAGCTACACTTGTGTTCGAGCTGCTAATATCATCACCCGGACCTTGTTAGCTTGCCTTGGGAAAGCCCAGGTGCATGCATTCTGATCTTATCTTGTACCAAACATTTATATTAATATAATGGATCAGCTCACCGCAGTGTATGGCATTTTCTGGGTGTTTAATGTGGTGCGAAATTGCGTGTGTTTTTGCTATGTTTCCTTTATTTATCATTGTAAATTTCCTTTAGGAATATCACTGTGGTATCAAAGCTCATAGTCTTGGCTCAGCTTGTGGGAGCAATATCAGTCTATAACACCAAAAGATCAGTAGAACATGACTTACCAGAGGCAGAGGTACAAGAGCAGAGAAAGGCAGTTGCCAAATTACCCCAGATCTAATGATTATTGAAATGGAGGTTGAAAGACCAAACATGGGGGATAATGAGGGAGACAGAAGGAGTAAAGAAGAGGAGTTTGCCCAACGCCTTCTAAAGGTTGTTTAGGATTTGTCTAAGGGTATTGAGGAACTAAGGCAACAAACTTGCAGCAACAACAAGGGCAAAGGAATTCAAGGGGAATTCCAATTTGGTGAAGGCTTCGACGCTTTGCAGCACCATGCAGTGCCTGGCCCCAGCGCACCACTCATTCCTAGCACACCACCCAGATCCACTATCCCCACGCTTTTAGCATTCAGCGTTGGAGGGTCGCAAGGGCAAGAGGAGATGCCCATGGGCGACTATTTTGTGGAGTATCAGTCATATGGGCCCGACTTCAGAGAGGCTATTACCTTCAGGGACTTTTGCTAGTTCAAGGGTAACAATAAGAGCAAGGGACAGGGTGGAGGAGGCTACACACATGGCACTAACTTGCAGCATACCATGGCAAGATTGTTCCTCCAAACTTAGATGGCTCGTCCAAGAGATCAATGACAGCATGGGTTGAGAAGCTAGATGTCTCCTTCCAACTCAATCAGATGACAAAGAGGGAGGCAATTAAAATAGCCACATTGCATTTAGAAGGGGAAGCCCATGACTAGTGGTTTCATGAGCTAACCACGATGGGGCATGCAAGAGTTATAGCCAATGAGGATTTCACTAGGAGTGTGCTGAAACGTTTTGAGAGGAGAGACCCAGAGGAGCACTTTGGGGAGTTGACAAGTCTCAAGCAAACGGGGGGTGTTGAGGCCTACATCTCCGAGTTTCTAAGATTGTCAGTGATAGTCCCTAATCTATTAGAGGCCAAGAGGGTTTTCATGTTTGTAGAGGGGCTAGCAGAGCCACTGAGGGGATTGGTGAGGTCCAACAGGCCCAAAAACTTGCAGGACACAGTTGGGAGAGTGTGAGACTTGCAGGATGCTCTACCTAGGGCCCGAGCGTCGGTACCACCCAGACAGGGGTTCCAGTAGAGGGGTAGAGACACTAAGTCTCCACCACCGAGAGCCAACTAGGGGGCGTGGACAGTTGGATGAGGAGACCCGGAGAGACCTCCAGAGGAGGAAGCAATGCTTCAATTGTTAGGAACTATGGGCACCAGGCCATAGATACACAATGGGCAAGGCCCACTATATTAAGGTCTACTCTAACAATGCCCAAGAGGATGATGTAGAGTTGGAGGCAAGTGGAGATGACAGCGTGGCACATGTGGAGAGGGGACCACCACCACCACCAGGGGCAGGCTTTTCGCACCAGCTGGAGGGGTACCCAAGTTTTTGACATTGAGGATCATCGACACGATTCAGGGACAGCGTGTCTCAGTTTTGGTGGATAGTGGGACCACCCACAACTTCATTGATGCATAGATGGTGCAGAGGAGAGGGATCACGACCAAGGAGTTTGAGGGGTTCTCAGTCCTTATGTTGGGGGATAGGACCATTAAGTGTACACGATATGTTCCTGCTCCGACAATGACCATGGGAAACTATTTAGTGACAGATCATTTCTTCATGGTGGATGTGTCGGGCACCAATGTGGTGATGGGTATCCAGTGGCTCTATTCTTGGTCGAGTCACTACTGATTGGAGGAAGTTGGAGATGGAGTTTACAGGGTCGGATGGCAACTTGGTTGTTCTTAGGGGAATGCACTCTTACCCTCCACAGACAGTCTCAACACACCGGATGGAGGCTGACCTTAGGCACAGTAACATTGAGTGCGTGGTAGAGTTGAGGATTTCTGAGGTTGGGGTTCAACCCAAGCCATCACAACCCGACATACAAACCATTCTGGACAGGAACCCGGTAGTGTTCAGGGACATACCACCGGGGCAGCCACCTAACCAGGGGTTTGAGCACACGATTGAGCTGGATTCGGGGGTAGAGGTCGTTATTACCACACCCTACAGAGATCCCAAGGCTTACAGGGATGAGATTGAGCAAGCCATTCATGAGTTGCTGGCACTTGGGCATATTAGATCTAGCTCTAGCCCCTTCGCTTCATCATTTGTCTTGGTGAAGAAGGATCGGACACTACAAATGTGCATAGACTATCGGGCACTCAACAAGAAGACCCTGAAGAACCGCTACCCCATTCCACGCATAGATGAGTAGATAGATGAACTGAGAGGAGTTAAGTTCTTCTCCAAGATAGAATTGCGTTCAGGGTATCACCGGATCAGAGTGAGGGAGTAAGACGTCCCCAAGACGGCTTTCAGGTGCCACTATGGGCACTTCAAGTTCCTGGTTATGCCTTTCCAGCTAACCAACACACCTGCCACATTTCAGGCTTGCAGGGGCCATGTGTTCCGTTGGCAGTTGCAAAGACTTGTGTTGGTGTTTTTTGACGACATTTTGATTTATAGTCGGACCTAAGAGGAGCACTTGCAGCACTTGGAGGTGGTGTTGCGCATCTTAGAGGAGCAGTGGTTTTATGCCAAGTTGTCCAAGTGTGAGTTCGAATTGACAGAGATGCTCTATCCAGGGTATATTATTGGGGAGGATGGTGTGAGAGTGTACAAGGAGAAGATTAGGGCCATCTGGGACTGGCCAGTGCCCCGGAATATGACAAAGTCGAGGGGTTTTGTGGGTATATGCACTTACTACAGGAAGTTTGTGAAGGGGTTCTCATAGTTGGCAACTTCCCTCATGGATTTGACTAAGAAGGGGGCATTCGAGTGGACCGATGGAGCATAGGAGGCTTTTGAGTGCCTCAAACAGGTGATGAGTAATTGCCCGGTGTTGGCACTCTCAAATTTTAAGCAACCCTTTGTGCTTGAGTGTGATGCATTAGGGAGTAAGAGCGGTCCTGATGCAAGGGGGGCACCCATAGCTTTTGAGCGTCAGAAACTACTTCCCCATTAGCAGCTATACTCCATTTACGACAAAGAGATGCTAGCCATCATGCATGCACTGGCCAAGTTTAGACAGTACTTGGTGGGCAACAGGTTCCGGGTGAAAATAGATGATAATAGCCACAGATTCTTTTTGGAGAAGAAGCAACTGCAGGGGAGGCAACAAAAGTGGGTGAGCAAGATTCAGGCATATGACTTTGACATGAGTATGTCAAAGGTCGGCACAACGTGGTAGTGGATGCTCTATCTAGGAGACCAACCACTATTTCACTGATGAGCATAGCGCCCGACTGGAAAGCGCAGTTGCTAGTGGGGTATTCCAAGGACCGATTTGCATGTGAGGTCTTGGATGGTACAGTTATGGATGACAGGTACAAGGCGATGGACGAGGTGATCTAGTGCCCAGCTCCCACTTTAGGGAGAAGATCATGCAAGCTGCCCACGACTCACTATTAGAGGGGCATCAAGGATTCACCAAACTTGCACAGCTATCAGGGAGCGGTTTACATGAAGGGGCCTTAAGGATAATGTTTTGAAGCATGTTCGAGAGTGTGATACATGCCAAAGGAACAAGGGTGAGCAAACACACCCTGCTAGATTGTTACAACCTCTTTTTATCCCTAAGGGGAAATGGGAGAGTATCTCGATGGATTTTATCATTGGGTTGCCTACAGTCCAAGGCAAGGACTGCATATATGTGGTGGTAGACATATTGACAAAATTTGCCCACTTTTTCACTATTTCAGCCCGGTCCTCGGCCTCATAGGTGGCTAAACTATTTTTCAGGGAGGTATTTCAACTTCTTGGTCTTCTAGAGACCATTGTCAGTGACCGGGACCGCAGGTTCATGGGGGGATTTTGGCAGGTACAAAGCTCACCCCGAGCACTAGTTACCACCCTCAGACAGATGAGAAAACAAAGATTGTAAACAAGTTTTGGGAGGGCTATCTACGCAACTATGTGACAGGTCAGTAGCATGCATGGATAAGGTGGTTGCATTTGGGCGAGTACTGCTACAACACAATGTACCACATGTCCATAGGTATGTCCCCATTCAGAGCTTTGTATGGTTATGATGCATTATCTTTTGCCGATGTGATGTTTGGAGACAGCAAGGCCCTAAGGGCCAAGGATTGGATTCAGGAGAGCTAAGATATTTTACAAGCTCTCAAAGACAACCTACAGACTACACACAGAACCAACAAAAGCTCTAGGCTGACAAAGGACGAGTAGAGAAGCAATTTGAGGTTGGGGATCTGGTTTTCCTGAGACTTCCGCCGTACAGACAGTCCACGTTCAAGCAGAGGGGGATCGAGAAGCTCAAGCTCTACTTTTATGGGCCATACAGAGTCATCAAGAGGGTTAGGGAGGTAGCGTCTAAGCTGGAGCTACCCCCAGGGAGCCGAATTCACAACATTTTCCATGTATCTTGCCTGAAAAAGGCACTGGGGCAGCAGGTGACAACAGTTACAGAGTTACCACCCACGGTTGATGAAGGACATCTTGTCTTGGAGCCAAAGACCATTTTGGACACCCGTGAGAGACACTTGCGGAACAGAGTCATCAGGGAGCTTTTGATCAAATCGACGAATCTGCCTCATGAGGCTACCACTTGGGAGGGATAGTAGTTACTCCAACATCAATCATTGCAGTTGCTTGAAGAAAAGCAACATTTTGGCAGGGAGGACTGTTAGATTCCCACTTAGCAATATTTCTAAGAGGAAATATCAATTTTGCCAATTTTGTCATATTTTGCACTTTCACTTAGGAAAAGTGGGTTGCGGGACCCCACTTGAGTTTTGGAACTAAGGCAAGGGCCCAACTAGGAGAAAAGGGAAAAATCAAACGGTTAGTGGACAGTGGGGACCACTCCAAGGTGGAAATATGCTCCCCTCTTGGAAATACGCATCCCTTGGAGGGAAAGGATAGAGGATTCAATGGTTGGGCCCCACATGGGCAAATTGGAGGCACAACGACAAAAGAGGAAAAGGTACTCATTTTGGGCATCTTTGATCATTTGAGCATTCACTTTGACTAGCACGCTTGAGCTGGAAGCCAAGTCTGCATGTGTTGTTAAGCACAAGAGGTTTTCAGGTGAGAATCTCACCCTTGCTTCGGTGGACCTCGAGTGCCAGCCCTAGGAGGGAGTGTCCATCATTTTCAGATCAATATGGGTGCAGTGTAGCAAGTTTGTGAAGGGAGTTCAACAGAGACTGTGTAGGGCCTACACAATTCTATTTCATGCCACACGTGGGACACAAGGAAGAAGAGGAATTTGGGGTTAAGCCTTATGGAGGATGCCTGGGAGGCGAATTGTTGAATATCTCAGCGATTTTGGGGACATTTAGCAGCATCATTTATAGGTGGGTCGAAATACCCAGCAGCTGGCGGAGCTAGGGGAAATTGGGCCGAAATTCTAAGGTCAACATTTGGCCAATTCTTTCGTGGCTTTTTGTGGGCTATTGGAGGAGAGTCTGGAGCTAATTTCCTGGAATTTTCTGAGCACCGGAGGAGGCCTTAGCAGCCATTGTTTGTAGCCAACAATGTAGATTTCAAAGGGGCAGCGTAGAGCTTTGTTGGGGACAGCTACACTTGTGTCCGAGCAATTGATTTCATCACCTGGGCCTCGTTAGCTTGCCTTGGGCAAGCCTAGGTGCATACATTTTGATCTTATCTTGTACCCAACATTTATATTAATAAAATGGCTTAGCTCGCACAATTTATGGCATTTTCTAGGTGTATAATGTGGTGTGAAATTGTGTGTGTTTTTGCTATGTTTTCTTTGTTTATCATTGTAAATTTCCTTCGAAAATATTACTCAGCAAAATACTCGGAAGGTTTGAAATATATAAATATCCTTGATAGGACAGATATATTTATATAGAAATGTAGAGAAGATATGAGATGATGATTTGATTACAACTGAGGGTCCCATATATATACCTAGACAGGTACCCTTTCATGAATGGTCATGTTCTTAGAGGCATGACTCTTCTCTACTAATCACTACTTAATTAATCATTATTATAGTTATCATTATTATTATTATTTTTATTATTTTTATATATATTTTATTCATAACAGATACGTTAACGGGCTAAGATTTTTGCTCTTATGATGTGGATGTCGATAAGGAGTTCTTGTAATATGATTTTCCCTTGTCACGCTTGTAACATTTTCTTGGTTTAATTCAAGTATACGATTTTCTTCGTGCATTGATGTTAATTTTAGGTATGTTCTATGCTTAGAGCAATTTATTTCAATTTTCACAATTAGCTCAATATCTTTTCCAGATTAGCAATCACATCAACATTAAAAGTAAACTACAGATAGAACATAAACATAAATCGCAGAAGACAAGCCAAGACAAGAGGATACAAGATGTGGCGCTAGCCAGGGACAAACCCCAATGTGGGGAAACCCTTGATCAATTCTTCTTTTATGTTCTTCAATAGTTCAGCAGAGAGAAAGAGAGAGATAGTAAATTTACAACAAAATGTCAACACTTTGACTTATCTAGATAAGAGCAGAGATCATCTCTAAGAAGATGATACATGAGATCAGTTGAAGACATGCTGCTTCAACTAATTCTCCAAGGTGACTCCTTCACCTCTCATCGTGCTGCATCTCGTCATCATGTTGCACCTCACCATGTTGCACCATGTTGCACCCATCATCACAATGCTGCACCTCATGACCGTTGCACCTTATGCTGCACTGCTGTCCCATGTGCCATGGTTTAACCATGTTGTCATACTGCATGTCTCGTGCTTGCAGCACCATGCTTGCCACTGTTATCCATGTTGTCCATGACAGCCATGCTATCCATGCTTGTTGTTGTACCATGCTTGCTGTTGTACCATGTGCCTTCTGCCATGTCACAGTTGTTGTCCCACTTTGCCTTGCCATGCCTTGCAATTGTCCCATATGTCTTAGCGTACCTGGTCATTGTCCATGTGTCTTAGTAGCACCATGTCACCTTGTTGTCCTATGCATGTTAGCAACACTATGTCCTTGCTGTCCCATGGATGTTAGCAACACAATGTCCTTGTTGTCCCATGCATGTTAGCAGCACCATGTAGCCTAGTTGTCCCATATATAAATTAGCACTTTTGTACTAATTGCCTTGCTGTCCCATGCATCTATCCATCAGTCCACAAACAGCCCTCAATTCTGCTGCATGCTACTGCTGATTTTTGCCTAGGGTTATGTGCATGTACTAGTCTGGTTAGGACACACCAACTAGCTTAATGTATAGGGAAAATATCCATGTTTGCCTTGCTGTCCTTAGAGGTGACTACGGCCTAGTTAGGAGGTCCGTTCTAAGTCTCTTGGCCATCCAAACTTCATCTCCCAATTGTTGTAGCAGTCCCTCACTGTGGCCCTATAAATGTGTCACTAAAACTGCCCACAAATCAGTCCTATGACTGTGTCTGCCCTTCCAAGAGTCTATACTCTTCCACACGATCCTAAAACAGTCCTTATTGCTGCAACATGACAAGAAGGGAACTCGGCCCCTTCTCCAACACTTTGGACCCCTCCAAACAACGGCTAAGACTCCTGCACAATACGTTGTCCATATAGCCCTTCCACGCTGTCTAGGGTAGCCTCCTAATGTTGCGGCTAGGGCATGGTATTGTCCTCCTTGACTGCGTTTTGGTAGGGACCAGCTATAGGGTTGTAGGCTTCCTTCTTGATAGCGTTAGGGCTTCTCTTTCATGACTGTGTCCTCTAGATTAGGGCAGCATATTCTTTCTTCTAGATTGCGCTAGGGCAGCCTCTTTTCCTCCAACGTCTAGGGTTTCCACTCCTAGATTTCTCTTCCACTAAAACCCAAGACAAGTGGAGAGAAATCAAGATAGAAGTGTGTGAGAAATGACTCTCAAGTCATCTCCTTTTATACTAAAACGTTGAGCACATGTGCGGTTTATTTTGTTGTTGGCCGACCTTGACGAATTGCCTTATAACACAATTAAATTCATAACTCCATGAATATTTATTAGAATCGGATTACACCTCTCGATGAGAGTGATCCAAGAAAAATATCATCTTCCATAAATAAGATGACCCACATGGATTTTGGCCCTAGTTGCCAATTTGAACAATTGAAGTCGCTTGTTTGATCACTGGATCTTCCCCTGGAATTCCTATTGTCTATACAACAACATCTGCGAATTTGCAGTACATTCTTTATATTTCGGTAATTAAACATATTTACCAGGAATTACTCCCCACCATAATTTATGCAATTCTTTGCATAAATTTAGGTAAAAGTAAAAGTAAATGTGTTGAACATAAAGATTGTAACAACCCCAAAAATTTAACACTCACTCTTAGCTAGGGAGGTACTCATCTTGACATCCTCAAATGTCCACTTTGCTGAAAATTTCTCCATCCCAAGAAAAGATTGAATAAACCTGCTATGCTAATGTATCCATCCACTTCATGTTCTATTCGAGAACCATGTGGAAAGCATCATGCAAAAGATCTAGTCACCCACTAGCCAAATACCCCTTGGCAATATGGTTAGGTACCCCTTGACCAGGGTAAAAACAAAAGTAGTCATGTAACCAACTAACCAAGTCGTCGCTTGGAACCAAGTCAATTTTCCCTGACCAATGGTGAAACCCTGGGCCCATTTACCATTCCCCCATGTCATCACATAGCACTTGAATGGTAAACATACTTGCACGACGCTTTGAGGCACTCACTCTACCCACTAGCCAAGTAACCCTTGGCAATATGGTCAATACATTCTAACCAAGGGAGCACTCTGGGCCCTGATGCTATCTAGGCCATTCTCCCTAGCCACATTACACGGTACCCGGTCAATACCCTTGACCTAGGGAGAATGTTTTCCCTGATGCTACAACATCAACACTCCCTCTAAACAAGGGAGCCATTCTCAACTACTCCAAACTTGTCACTGAAATATACAAGCTTCATCTAGGATAGAGGCTTTGTGAGAATGTCAGCAACCTACTCGTCTATAGAAATGTATTGGAGCCATCTGGTCAAGGATCTAGTCAAAGATCAGATTGCAAAATAGGTGTACAACATATTTACGTTTACTCCTACCTAAATTTATGAAAAGAACTGCATAAATTATGGTGGCAATACCCTGGTAAAAAATGTTTAATTATTGAAATATAAAGTTACTATAATTTACTTTTTACTTCAACCTAAATTTATGCAAAGAATCACATAAATTATGGAGAAACAATTTAACAAACTCAAACGCTATGTGGGTGGATTATAGCCTAATTCCAATGGAGTAAAATACAAATTTTAATATGGGGAGAGATTTAACCTCATAGCACCAATAAGTAAATTGTTGGAGAATATATGTGGGGTGAATAGCAACATAGATCCATCAGTGTTCATAAGAAATTAACCTAGGATATTTAAAGGGCATCTCAGATAATTCTCCCACAATCGAGCATAAACTCGACAAGAGTGATTTGTGTTCGAGAGGGAAAAATTATACAGACATCTAGAACTGTGTCAGATGATCAAAAGAGCTTCTAGTTCGGAGGGAGCATACAATAAGGTAGAGTGGAAGGATGCAGCCTACTGAATATTCAAAGGGTCTCTCATGATAATGAGGAGAAGGAGGCTCCCAAAGATGTGGGTTCAGCTCCTTTTGTCCTTGTTTGACAACCAATCAATAAACTTTTTGAGTGTAAACTACCAATTTGGATGCCTCTCGCCATAACACTCCCTCTTAGCTAGGGAGTTATTCACCTTGACTTCCTCAGATGTCCAACTCCCTGAAAAATTTCTCCATCCAAAAAAAAAAGAATGAATGAACCTACTATGTTAATGTATCCATCAACTTCATGTTCAATTCTAGAACCATGTGAAAAGCATCATGCATCAGCACCATGCAAAAGATCTAGTTACTTACTAGCCAAATACCCTTTGGCGATATGCTACCCACTAAGGTAAAAACAAAACTAGTCCTGGGTCACCAACTAACCAAATCATCACATAGAATCCAGTCAATTTTCCCTGACCAATAGTGAAACCCCGGGCCCATTTACCATTCCCACATGACGTCACATAGCACTTGAATGGCAAATATACTTACCTGATGCTTTCAGACACTCAATACCCACTAGCCAAGTAACACTTGGCAGTATGGTTAGAACCTTCTAACCGAGGGAGCACTTTAAACCCTGACCCTGATGTTATTTGGGCTATTCTCCCTAGCCACATTACATTGCACCCAGTCAATAACCTTGACCTAGGAAGAATGTCTGCCCTGATGCTCCAACATCAACACTCCCTCTCAACAAAGGAGGCATTCTCAACCACTCCAAGCTCTAAAATATTTTGCACCTTCCAACCTATCTTCAGGCTTGATAGAGGGAACCATCTAGTCAAGGGTCTGGTCAAAGATCATATTGCAAAATAGGTGTCTTCAAGGGGTGATCTCAATGGCCTCTCTTCACCAAAAATTTGATACCATGTTGATTTTCTAGTGTAATTGCTTAATGATGTTCTGGAGTGTGTTAAAACAATATCATATATCATTGGAAGTAATTATCAATTGCAAAAAATTGTGCTTGTTTAATTAGCACTAAAAAAATCAACAAAGGGGTGTCATTTCAAGACGAGTGTCCCCCAAAAATCCACATATTTTTGACAATCAAATCAAATGGCAAAGAAGCAATCTGAAACCAGCTTGAACCTTTCAACAAATATGTTAATACCAAGAGATTGGTCATTGATATTTTTTCACATTGATCTTATTAGTCTATTGCCATCATTCTTGAACCCAATGAGATGATTCATGTGGCAAATATTAACCATAAACCTATCCTATACCTATGTTCTCTTTCAATTGGGTGTTCCTCTCCTACACTCACACGAATCATTTTGCCAAAAGAATAACAAAATCCTCAAGAAATGAGGTTGAATAGGCATCTTAGCTCAATTGTTTAGTAAAGCAAAAAATCTGATTTTCTTGCCTTATTCGACGAATGGAAACATCAAAGAAAAATTGTTTTTCTTATCTCATCCATGAAATGGAAACATCTTTCTTTTTACTAGCTTTACTCGTGACACTCTTTAGTAAAAGCCCCCAACTCCCATTAAAGTAATTTGACCCCCTTTTCATGTGATTAAATTAAATGAGAATTTAATAAATCAACCACTTTACAAATTATGAATTTAAGGTCATAATCCATGATAATTTAATTGGAGACATGACTTAGATCCACACCGAGTGTCAACTAGAGACACAAACCAATGAGAAGACTTAGACCATACCTCAATTTCTCATTAGGAACCATGACTAGAAATTGAACTTGACAAAAATATGAAGTTACTAATTATAGATATGCCTGAAAAAGGAAACTAGGCCATGCCTCAATTGCTCATTAGGAACCACGACTAGGACCTTCACCTAACAAATACATACATATACTAATTATAAATGTGCCTAAAACAGGCATTCATCCCAAAAAAGAAAAAAACAAGAAAGTACAAACTTTGGGCAAATGACATATTGGCTCATAATTACAAAAATCAAAGGAAAATGTGCTATTTCAGATCCAAGTGGAAGTAGTCCCATTGGACTTGCTTTTTCACTAGGGTCAATAAAATGTAGTCAAATTTGATGTGTAGGGCCCTGATGTTTGGATATTAGAAAAAGCAAAACCACCAAAAATAGCAATTTCCTGGAAATTAATGGGACTGAAAAATGAAAGGTCCTTTGATCAATGGTTATGCCAAGAAATGTTTCGAATGAGACCAATGTGACTTGTCTCACTGGATCTTAACCCTTCAATAGCAAGAAGAACTATTGGGGTTAACAAGGATGTCGATTAAGGTCGTTGCACACTTTATGGAGGATGTTGAGCCTTACGATGATTTAGCACCCATGTTGAGACATCCTAGCATCCAATGGAGATGACATGGCACTTTTATGATGGGATGGTGCACCTTCTATGATGATTTGGGCACTTTTGATGAGACACCACATTTTTTCGGATATGATATGACACTTGAGGATAATAGATTGCACCTCTATGAGGAAACGGTTAATTTTTTCAGCCCCTTCACACTACTTTAAAGTGAGTCATCCACCTTTGGAGACCACATGTGAGCTTGAACTTGCATTTATGATGGACACTAGGTTTTAGAGCATATTTACTTCATTGTTGAGGCATCATTGGGGTTCTTACTGACATATCCACTCTTGTATAATCGATATTTTATGAGCTTTATCTCTAGGGTTTGTAAGAGATAAAGACATTTTTTTATGTTCTTAGAGCTTTTATTGGATGAGAAGGGTACCTGATCTCATAGAAATAAGAGAAGCACTTCTCACTTGTAAACCATTGCTACTTGAGGAAACCTCCTTTGTAAGTAATCCTTTAATATCATTGAGCTAAGGCTCTCTAATACAAGAGTATTAAGTCTATTAGCACTACATCCTTGGCATTCTCTTGTAGTTGTCATATTTCTCCTTTGTGTGCATCTCATATATAGCATACTCATGCTTGGACATTTTTCTCTCCTTCGCACACTTTTGGTTCAGCTCTAGTGCACTTCTTTAGTGCTGGTTTTTTTTTTTGCTGCCAGTTTTGGATCAGCATTTTGGTTCTACTCGATCCACTCTTTATGTTTGTTATCAGCAAAATTTCCCTTTTGCGTAATTTGCGATTGATCTTCCTCTTGTAGCAATCCTTGAAATGTCAAAGCTTCCTACAATAGAAGCAAAGGTCCACCTTCCTAGACTTTAGGTTGTTCTACAACTGGTATGCATTCTGTAGGTTCTGACCCACACTTTTCCTCTTCACTTGAAAGCTAATTAATTGCTCACTTACACTGCTCAAATCTAGGTGTTTATGGTCTTCCTGCACCAACATTCCTCCCAGTTTATCAAAAGAGAGAGTAGTTACCTTATTGAAAGTAGCCAAGCTCATCACAAATAACTTAAACCCCTTAGCCAACCCAATAATAACCAACGTCACATGGTCTTTTCCTCAACCTTGTCTTCAATTGCAATAAACTGATATTTCACATCCTGGATTCAAGTTATGTACTCTAAGACACTTTCATCTTTGAACATTTGCACTCCATGCAAGTTGCAACTGATTGCACAATTACAACATCTACAATTGGCTGGGGATCTCACACAGGTTGTTGATGATCACCGAATTCTTGTCGTCATTGTCAATGCTTCTAAAGTGCAATTGTTATCAGTAAAACATTTAATTATTTGTGTTGTATCTACGGCATACGCTAAGATGTTGATCTCTTCCCATGAGTTCTTTGTCATTTTGCATGTCTTTTACATTGGAAAATCCTACATGGTCATTCTCCAGATCAATCTGATTCAGGACATCAGCAAGTTGTGAGGTGATCAAACTTGTATTAATGATGAGATCCAGGATCAAAGCCCCCAATTCAGTAAAAATGAGCCCAAGTGCAAGTCTTGGGTGATTTTGATGGCATATAAATGGCCCTCGTTGCACTGCACTTAGCAAAGGGCAGTAGTAAGTTGCTATAATCAACATTTTCAAAAAAACGTGATCAGTAAACTGTAAGACCACAAACTTGCAATTACACAACTATTTCTAAATAGTTAAATGCTATTCATTTTCAATTTAATATTTAACAGATGAACAAGTGAACCTGAAACGTAGTAAAATCAAATTCATGCAAAATGTGCTTTTGATAAGATAAAGGAAATTATACAAAATAGTAAACATAGATGTGACCTTGAGCAAGAGGAAGTACCATGTTAAGAGGATATTGAACAAGAATGTATTATGTAAATATATTTCACTTTTGAGTACATATAAGGTTTTCAAAAATAAAAATGTTGCAATTTCATTAAAGATGTAGAGTCCCTTCAAATAGGATCCAAAGCTAGCATGCGTGAACTTCTTGCCTGAGTAGAGAGCAATAACTTGTATGGTCACATTTGGATTCTTTTTTGTTCATTGATGAAATAAGAAGTGTTTTCCTTAAAAGAAGAAAGTTGCATTTATTGAATTAAAGGAATAAAAATTGATTCTTTTAAAGACTGGAGAATTCTTCTTTTTCTAGCACTAATGATTTTGAGAGGGGTAATTTCCTGATTTCTTTAAATCTTTAACCAATCCCCGTACACAGCACTAACATCCCCCAATTTGAAAAATTACAAACAGGCAAAACGGGACAGCATTTTTGCCAAACCTTTTTGAATCCCACAACCTCCTTTCTAGTGAAATACATTCATATATTTTATCAGAGGAGCAGTGCATTGAAAATAACCTGTGTGCTGCTTGAGAGGATATTAGTCTGACTTCCCTCCTCTGCCTCCCATGTTTCCTCCTATGAGAAGATTGTAGTCCTTTAAAAGCCAGAAGTAGTAAATAATGCAAAGAATGGAAATATGGCTAATAAGTTGCATAAAAGATATCCAGCCAGCTTCAGGAAAAGAGTTGTGTTTACAGAAACAACCAACCTGGACAAGTTTTTCTAGATTATCCATCAAAGTCTTCTCCTCCAGTTCAACATAAACGGCTAGGTGTTGCTCAAAGCAAGAGGATATTATTCCACGAAAATTGAACTGCATGTTTAGAAAGAGACTGGATTAAAATTTTACAAGAAATCATTACATAACGAAAACAAACTCAATGCAAAAGACATAAAAGTGCTGATTAAGAATTTGCAACTTACTCCAGCTCCATATGCAGACAATTCTTTGGATTCTCCAGTCCCCTGTTACAAAATCAGCTCAGTTCCTGACATCTGAAAGATAGAATTGAACACAGGATTCAATTAAAAGGAAAAAAAGATATCCTTACATGACTATGCTGGGTTCCTTTTCTATCTCGTGCTGGGAGTTGCTTCTCATATTTCTTCCTTATCTCTGCTGCAGTTCGACTTTCATGTTCTAAATCACCATCCAACTCTTCAGTATCACTTTCACCATCTTTGCCACGACCAGTGCCTGCTCCAAATCTCTCAGCTAACTCTTCCTCAAATTCAAGGGTTCTTTGCAATGCCTACATTCCCATTATTTTAAAACAAAACCTTGTTAAGCCAAAGAACAAGAAATCAACAAATTATATTAAAATCATATGTAACTAGAAAAGTTAAATTTCACTGTTACAATTTCTTCCATCTACACCTCATTAATGCTAATACAAAATTTTTAATCACAGAAAAATGACGGTTTTGAACATAATGAACAATCGTTTTTTCTTATCATTATTTGAAGATTTTTTTCCCTACTTTGGGATTCAAACCACTAGCCATATTACTGTTATCCCTTCTTCCAGGAGGGCTGCCTGTAGTTAAATTTTTCACTCTTACTCACAAGCGCAGTTTAGAGGAAGGACTATATTTGGCCATTTTCACATTTCCCAAGGCATTTCACAGATCCAAATGCATGTCGCTCTCGGCCTTGTTCAGCATGATGCATACTTGACATACCATACTTAAATTTGGCAAAAGAAGCTTTCTTCAAGAAAAATTCAGAAAGTAAAGGGGGGTGTGAGCAAAGCAATGCTTGAGCAAAAGGTGGAAAAGTATATTTACGTTGCATGTGAGATGTTTTATGTTACATGTCATGCATAGAGCCTCCTATCACATGTGCCAGCCTCCTATCACACATGCCCAAAAGTAGAAAAACGCTGGAGTTATAGCACCCAAACAAGCAAGAAAAGGCAGTTTCCAGCTCCTGCAGGCTGCGTGCAAGTTATTCAAGGTGGCCTATAGCTAACACCCTAGCTCCAAATTGGGCATGTGATAGCTCTTTGGAATCCTTGTGAGAAGGCCTACCTCCCTCAAGCAAAACGATGGACAAATCTGGTAGGGCAGTTTTCAGGACTGGTCAATTTGCACACCAACTCACATGCAGGAGTCAAATAAGGGTCAAACTACTTGTTAGAGTCACCAAAGCTAGTTGTTGGGCTACTACTCACTTAAATCAAGTCAAATGCAGGCAAGTTGGAACATTTCTTGGGACATGGACACATACTTCAAGGTTTAACAACTATTTCTGATTTCAAGCGTAAATCAAAGGCACGTTGGTCATTATTTTCAAGAAATAGTAAAATATGGACTTTTTGTTCCCTACTTGGATAAATTGATCCTCCTTTTTGTGGGGATCTATTATTTCCCATTGTACATGTGGCTTTGACCACTTTATTTTATTAATTTTAGTTTCTAGAAGTAGACTAGATGTAGAATTTTCTTGCTAGAGCTAAGATAATCCCAAAATAAAATTATTTTAACGTAAATGAGGTTCCTTACGACATCTATATAAAGGAAGGACTTCCTCATTTGTAATTCATGGTTGGATAGTGGGAGTATTCCTCTCCCTAGGGCTCAATGAAAATTTTCTTGGTGTTATAGGGGTTTCAGGTTTATTATGTGATGTATATTTTGACCTAGAAGGCTCTTCTCAATTGCTTTCCTTGCAACCCCTGCTAGAGCCTCTTCCTGTTCTTTGTGTCTCTTCCCAACTTCAGTTGCCTCTCTTTCCAAGCATTCGGCTTCTTCCATACTTGATGATTCATCCAATTCCCATACACATCTCTCTCTCACATGCAACATGTATGTCTTCAATAAGGCCTTGCTCACAGACCATGGAAGGATATTTTCGTCTAAGTTATCATGTTCGAAGAAGGATCGACAGCAATCACCATCAATCTGAATGACGGTGTCATGGTGATGGTGATTAAATAACTTAACCAAGCTGCCTAAGTTTCAACTAGACAATAGTGTGTTGTGTGTTGAGAAATCAATACGCTTAGGTGTTAGGGTTGATTTCTCTATCATGATAATTACTCGTGAATTTTGTTGGCTTATTTATTACTATTTGTATTCTTCTTCTTTTCATCAAGCAATTACCAAAATGCAAACATATGATCACAGAAAAACAAGAGACACAAGATGTAGGCTCCAAGCCAAGGCAAAAACCCAAGGGGGAAACCCAAAATCCAAGCTCCAAGAAGCCAAGTCAAGCCATCCAAAAACAAGAATAACATCAATCTCTTCCATAGTGAACTCTCTTTCATTTCAAATCACTTGCCACAGAGAATTCACACTGCTCTCATACCATTTGCCACAGAGAACTCACACCCTTCTTCAGAATATTTGCCACAGAAAACTTGCAGATAGATGACTTCAAGAACTCGCATTTCTCTAGATGAATAGCCCAGGCAAAACTTGCATGTTTTCATCATAAAGTAGCCTTCTTTGCATGCCTTAGAACTTATCATAGAAGAACATCGAATTGCTTGCCATTTGGTGGAGGACGCATGCAGATATATAGTTGTTCTCATATGCGAAAAGACACATCCTTTCAGTGAGCCAACTTGACATCTAGGCGGACCGACTTGGCTTCTTGAGGTGAATTTACCCAGATTACATTTTCAAAAAATATTTTTCCTTTTCCTTTACAAGAAGTCCAAATAGGACTTTGACTCTTTGACTCAACAAATCCTAGATGCATGAAGAACATGCTTAACTAATGAAATAATAATAAAAGTTATTTTTCTTCTTCTTGCTTTTTTACATAAAATACATAATGATACAAGTAAAATGATAATTATGAAGACCGAACCTTGTTACATTTTCCAACATTGTGGACCACATCGAAGTTTCAACGATTTAAGACCGATTTTTGAGATTGACAAACACATCAAAAATATATATATATTTTCTTCTACACATTAAATCTTCAATAGACACATTCTGATTAGCACTTGTTGGCCTCAATAGTGTTAACCCCTAAATTTTTGCTTTGCAAATCTAGAGGGTTAAAGACCAACACATGTAATCAAGCTAGAGGTTCAAAGACAAATACATATACAGGTTGAGGGTTGGTTCCCACGAAGGCCAGTTATAGGATTGATTCATAACAGTTCAGGTACAATTTTACAAAATAGAGAGAGAGTTTCTATTTTTAGCAGGTTCCCTATTTTGTAGGAGATAGAGTTTCAAAGATGATACATTTAGAGTCCTTATGAACTCAGGATTCCAATGAGGCCTTTCCAAGTAACATGCATGGCATTTACTATTTTAGTAGGTTTTGTCTACAGGTTTGCATGTTAGAGATAATGATATATTTAGAGTCCTTGCAAGATATTAGTCCAATGACCTACTTACAGGTGGCATCTGAGCACTTTCTATTTTTAGCAGTGCTTGCATGTCAATTTTGAGCGCGGATTTGGATTCCCTACTAACGACAAATACAATGAGTATAATTTCATGAGATTCAAAGGACTTTCTGTTTTTAGCAGTGGGCACATGTTAGGTCTAATTACACAATTAGGTACAGCATTCTAAGTCCAATGGTGGTCTTTTCATCCAAATATGAGAATATTCTATTTTTAGCAATTAGCATATGACAACAATGATTACATATTCAGACTTCCCACTAAGTTGTGAGTCTGATGGTGGTGGTGTCGTTCGATTCCGAGAACTTTTTATTTTTAATAGTCTTAGCATTGCAGCGGTAACAGCATATCCAAGTTCCCAGTCAAATTTTGGGACTAATGAGTCTAATATTGTCGACATGTGGACGTATTTCTATTTTTCGCAGTGCCTAATTTTAGGCATATATGGGAAGGTCCCCTGTCTTTTATGGGTGCATTTGATACCTTCTACTTTTTGGGGGGGTTCCTATTTTGGAATGTCTATTTTTAGCAGTATGAGGTGGCAATTTGATGGGTTGACATATGGCAACAACTGGAAGTGCACAAGTGGCAAGGTTTTGGACGAGTCATCAATGGCATGGCAAAGGATGAGTGGACATGGCAATTGAGGAAATAGAAATTTTCTCTCTTCATGCATTTTCCTTTTCTAGATTCTCTCCTCTTTTCCCTCCTTATTCCCTATTTTCTATCCTACTTTCTCTCCTACTTTTCCTCTCACTCGTCCCCCTAAATCTTCTCCCATTTTCTCTCACCATTTTCCCTTACTCTTCCTCCTAAATTTCCTCCCCTTTTCCTACAAAAATAGGAAGTCAATTTAAGCTAATTTCAACTGATAAAAAAAGAAGAGTGGAGAAATTTAAGCCCAAGTTCAATTTCTAGAGGAAAATTAGCCAAATAGAATTGGCTACATTAACTTGGAGTATTTGTATCATGAGGAAATTTTGCTAAAAACACCCAAGATGAATTTGCTAATTAGTCCCGGGGTTATTTTTATCTCATACTAACTCCAAGATATTTCAATTCAACTCAAGAAAAAGCCACTTAACTCAGTTTCTTCTCCACTCAAAAATTAATTCATCCAACCATGAGAAGTAATGCCCAACTATGGAAGAAATCTCTCTCTCTCTCTCTCCCTCTCTCTCTCTCTCTCCCTCTCTCTCTCTCTGCTTCATGTTTGGATATATTGTATTCAAGTTTTGTGATAGTCATCTTGGTGCAGCAAACATTTTGGCTCTCGCGAAATAAAATTCAGTTTGACCCAATGTTGCAAACATCGGCATCGGGATAAAATCGGCAACGGTCCAGAAAACCAAAAAGTCATAAAAAATTGGAGAATATCGATGAAAATCAGCAAACATCAGCAAAATTAAGATATCACAAAAATATCGGCAAAAATCGACAAACATGTTGATTTTTCGAGATTTTCTAATCTGATAATTACTTCTAATTATTCTTTAGGCAATTCTTCTTGTGTCACATTTATCATTAAGCAAATACACAGAAAATCTCAACAATGAAACAATAATGACAGTAGGATCATGAAGAGACAACCAAACACAAGAGACACAAAATTTTACCCTAGGTTAGGAAAAACCCAGCAAACTTTTCTTATAGAAATTGTCCAATTCAACAAGACATACAATCTGATTTGTAGTTAGAAACAAGGTCAAACTGACCACAAACATACCCAGGTCAAATCTAGTCAACCAGAGACAAATTCAGCCTACTGAGACAGCTTCAGAAATTCGGTCAACCCGACCTCAGAATTCGGTAAACTGTGCTTCAAAAGATTTTGGTCTGCTGCCTCAGAAGAATCTCAGTCTGCTGCCTCAAATTTCATTCTTCTAAACTCCCACATGTGAACAAAAGATGATTATATGTAATCTGAAATGGTGCCTTGAGGAGGAGGAGGACGAGTAGCCTTTATATAGTCATCTCAAGAGCCTGAATTGGTGTGTCATGTAGGTTGGCCAACTTGAACTTGTGGAGACAATTATTTTGAATTTAGAAAATTAGATTTCCTTCCTTTGAAGCCAACTTGAAGTATACATTTATATTAATCATTTTTTTCATATTTTGAGAGCTAAAACAATTTACGAAGACCAACCATAGCTACAAAAATTCAACACTCCCTCTTAGCTAGGGAGGTATTCACTTTGACTTTTTTAGATGTTCTCTTGTAGAAAAAGTTTCTCCATCCCAAGAAAAAGGTTGAAAGAGGTTGTTTTGTTGACGAATCCATCCACTTCATGTTCTATTACGAAACCATGTGGAAAACATCTTGCATCAAAATCATGCAAAGGAATCTAGTCACCCACTAGACACATCACCTTTGCAAATGGATCTAGTCACCCACTAGCCAAAGGCCTTCTAGGGCCCCACTGGCCAAATACCCTTTTGGCCTTTCAGGATCAAGACTAGTCCTGGGTCACCAATTATCCAAGTCGTCACCTGGACCCTGGTCAACACCTGGGCCATTACCATTCCTGCATGCCAATTGAATGGTAATATATTGTCTGATGCTAAAGGCACTCACTCAACCCACCTAGGGAGCACTATGGAGATTGATGCTATCTGGGCCATTCTCCCTATCCATATTACATGGCCCCTGGTCAATACCTTTGGCCTATCAAAATCCTGACCTAGGAAGAACATTTTCCCCTTGATGCTACAACATCAACACTCCCTTTAACAAAAGGAGGCATTCTCAACCACTCCAAGCTTGTCCCTGAAGTATACAAACTTCAACCTGGGATAGAGGCTTTGTGAGAATATCAACATCCTTCTCGACTGTAGAAATCCATTAGAGCCTCATTGCTCCCTTCTATACCATGTCTCAAACATAATGGTACTCAATGTGCTTTGACCTGTCATCACGGTCATCTCCCGCACTAGATCAAACAACCCTGGTAGTAGCTTCGAAAGCCATACTATTTCACAACTCGCCAAACTAGTTGCAATATACTTGGCCTCTGCATTCTTGAGTGCAACAGATGTCTGCTTCTTGCCCAAGTGTAATCCATCCAAATTGAATCATCATCCTGATGCACTCTTCATGTCTTCAGCGCTTTGCCCAATCTGAATTTATATATCTCTGCTGTCATACTTCATTTTAGATATGTACCATATCAGTACCTCGACACACATTGTGTTGCATGCCTCGGCTCAATCATAAACTGCCCGGTTTCCTTCACAAGATTTGTTACCACAGCTGCTTTTCGATCACCCTGACTGGGTGCTCCCTTTGAAACAGATCCTGTTGTGGCAATCCCAGTTGCTCCCTCTGCCACTTAGCTTCTTCAGATTAGTTACTATGGAAGTGGCCATGGACAAGTTTTCCATGATCCCAAATCTCTGAAGAAATGTATTAATATACTTCCTTTGACCAAGGAAGATCTCACCCAGCTTCTACCACACTTCTAGTCCCAACAAGTAATGTAACCAACCAAGGTCCTTCATCTCAAACTCAGAGATCAACTCCCTTTGACTCTGAAGCAAAGGGCTTGACTGCTCCCTCTATCACAGAAGAAAATTCTCCTACCACGGTTGCTCCCTCTATCACGTGAGTCCTTTTGTTCCCATAAACAACGATCATATAATAACAAGATCAACCATGATCCATCAATTCAAGTATTCAAAGTCTTATACAAAGCCCTATTCTCTTTGCAAACATGAGACTCCTTCTCACATACCTCAAAGTCTTGAGGTGGCTCTACATACACTTCTCTATTGAGGAAAATGGCCTTTACATCCATCTGATGTAATTTCATAACAAAAAAAAATAATAATTCTAATAGAATTGTACCTGGCAACTGAAGCAAATGTCTTTCCAAAGTCTTCACCCTCTTTCTGGGAGAACCCTTTTGCCATGAACCTCGCTTTGTACTTCTCCATGTTGTTATCTATTGCATGCTTGATCCTGTAGATCTATTGATTTCTCTTCAACACAATTTCCTTCATTGTAGCATTTGTTGCTTGCCTGCTCCCTCTGAACTAGGAGCTCTTCCAAACATCAGGCATGGTTCTAGATGTTAGTACAATTCCTCCCTCTTGAACACAAATCACTCTAGGAGAATCCTCGTCACAGGCTTTGCTTCGTTCTTCCTAATACTTTCATCTACTGCCAAAGCCTTGGCAGCCTTTACGATGTACCTACAACCCTCACTAGGAGGCCTTGGAAGAAACAATTATAACCCAACAAAAGAAACAAAGGCAAGATGTTAACTAACAGTAAAACAATAATAGTCAAGGAAGAGTGATATAAACTACTTAGCTTTTGAGGATTGTGGGGAATTTGTCAACTACCTCCTGATCTTTGCTTCCTTGCAAAAATGAAATCCATCTACAAATTCATCATCCTCATCCTCATCCTCATCACTAGCATGATGCTTTCCTTTCCTTCCATGCATGAGCTAGATTTTCTTGCTTTTTCAACTTTGTACCAGGATGCCTTTTGATTAATATCAATCTTGTTGCTTTAGTACTAAATCAATCATTTTGTTGCTAGGCCATTCTCTTATTATAATTAATTCTTTTCCTGGCCAAAACGGCAATATTTGTTCTCTTAGCTTAGGCAGCCCTTCATTCAACATACTTCTACAGCCAACATTCTTGCGATATTCAATAGCATCAATATGAGCTAAACCTAGTTGTGGTGAGTTAAACATCAGTTTAATAAACAACTAATATATTGACACTCTTAGTAGCTTCAACAATGAACCCTTGTGAGTAACAAGCACAGTCTTGCTACAACAAAGGTCTACAATTCAACTTAGAAAGGAGCTTAGGTTTTGCTTCAAAATTCGAGTTTATGCCATAGCTTCAATACTATCACAAACTTCAAAATATATTCACGATTATGCTTCAGGTCGTCTAAGGCTTAAAAGCCCTAATCCTAAAAACTTATGTGCAAATTTACCCTGTTGTAGTCAAGTGTCCAAAATCATAAAAGAAAGTGCCATGCAATCTCCATGCCTCTGCATCTAAAGTTGTCAACAAGGTGAAGGTAAGTTGTTTTCAGAAGAGAGAATGAGATCATGACATCCCAATGCCCTTCATAAAAGTTTCCAAGAGAACTTGCTTAAACAACCTTCAAGTGGCACAGGCATGTGATACTTGAGGAGACTTTAAATTATTTCTATTATAACCCCAATCATGAAATTTCCATTCTCATTCTGCAATCAATTGAGAAAATAAAAATTGTTGGCCATCTTATCCTTAGTTGGAATATAAGACAACTCAATGCTTTGCTCTACATTCCCTTTAGAATGAAATGATGATACATCTATAGTAAATGGCACTCTGATTATCATAAGACGATGTTGTAGGATCATTTGTAGAAGCCAAGGTGACTAAGAATCTTTCTTAGCCAAATTGTCTCATATTTAGCCAAAGCAATTGCTTTATATTCTAATATTGTTATTGACAAGGAAACAATAGCTCGTTTCTTATTACACCAAGAAATCATACCAGAAACAATGGTGAGTGCATATCCTAGTCTAGATTTCGTCTCATCCAATCTAAGTTAGTACAGCTTTGAAGGTTGAAGACATCACATATAGTGAAGAGGAGTTTGAATTGTAGAATTCTCTTTACAACTTTCCAATGAGAGATGGATGGAGCTCTCATAACATCAAAAACATTCAATAGAAGTATCCCAAACCAACTCAGCACTTTCTTGATAGACATGGGTTTGAAATCCTCCATATTTAAGCAATGTAATAGATTATGCAAATATTTAGTCCAAGATACAAATATGCCATCATTCTTTTGCTATACATAAGCAGTAGAACAAACAATTTGGATAAGACTTCCCAAAAGCTTTGCAAAGTGGCTCTTTGAGTGAGATAATCTTGCAAATGCCACTTCCAAAAAATATGTCCAGTCCCGACTCCCAACTCAGTCTTCCTCATACTGTCAAAACATAATTCTTCGGGCCACCTTCCGAGACCTCTCAGCCTCTGGGGCTGTCACATGGATGCTTTTGATCCTCCTGAGGTCATTCCTGAGGCATTTCGGCCCTCTGCAATCCGCACTAAGGCCTTTTGGTCTCCTGTCACAGACCTTGGCCTAGAATTTAGACTTTTCTTCCTTCTAGGGCATAATAAAACATGGATCATGGATCATATACACATAATAGAATATAGATCTTCTAGGGCATAAACAAAAAGGCGGATTTTGACTAGTGATTACTTAATTCATGAATGATGGGATAATTTGTGGGTCTATGCACATTCATTTTATTGTTATGATGAAGGATTGCAATGGCTTTAATGCTCAAAAATCCATATTGTTTAAAAGATAGACTATAGCTCTCTTTGAGTTGTATGCAAACCTATATATCTTGTTGAGATGATTGATGGTTCACCTCTTATTGAACAAGATTAAACAACCTGCAATAGAACAATAGAGCTAGATTTTTTAATATGCTCCTCTTAGTACAGCGTTGTAGTCTATGTGAATTGGTATTTGGGACCAAGCTCCTCTTATTCTGAACTAGTGTATTTGGGGACCCATGTTCATCACTGGGTATGGCACAGTATTTTGAATATAGACAGTTGTCATAGATGCTTCACTCCATAGGAACATAGGCAAGTCTTGATCATGCATCATCGCCTTAAAAAATTCATTAATGGTTTTGTTCTTTCTTTTAGCAACTCCATTTTGTTGTGAATTATAAGGGACTATCAACTCCCTCTTAATCCCAAAGTCTTTACAAAAGGAAGCAAGCTCCTTGGAAGTATATTCTCCTCCATTATTAGATCTCAGGATCTTGATTTTCATTCCCTTCAAGTTCTCCACTTCAGCCTTAAATTCCTGAAACTTTTCGATGACTTCATCCTTTGTCTTCATGAAGTAAACCTATGTCTTGTGAGAGAAGTCATCAATAAAGGTTACATAATACAAAGAGCCTCCAAGAGATTTCATTGGAATTGGACCACATATATCAGAATCCAAAATTTCCTTGGATCTAATTTCGTTGCTTGGAAAGGGCTTCTTGACATTCTTCCCAAGCGCACATCCTTTACAAACTTTTTCATGTTCTACGTGCAACTCTGGAACACCTGAAACAATTTGTTTTAAAGAAGAAAAGGTCTATAGTGAAGGTGTGCATATCTTCTGTGCCAAAGTTCAAATGGATTGATGTCATTAGGAACTAATGCTTGAGCAAGTTGTTTCAAGAGTCTATACAACCTTCCTTCACTGACTCCAATTACTCTAGCAGAATCTATACTTAAGCCCTTGGGCCATACAAGAACTTTGCCATCAACAAATGCTACTCTATCTCTCGTATCTTCCAAGCATGAAACAAAAGCCAAATTCTTTTTCAAACCCGGTACATATAGTATGTGCTAAGATGAACGCTTTCACCTGATTCCATCTCAATGGATGTCTTCCCAACACCTTATATTGCATAACTGTTGTTGTCTCCAAGTTATACCTTTTGAAATAATCTTCTTTCCATTAGGCTTGTAAGATCACAATCTCTCATTGTGTGTCTTGAGGCACCACTATCTACAAGCCACAAATCATCGCTATCTACAATAGAACCTGTAAGAGTGGAAAAATAAAAGAAATCTGTCACTTGAATCTTCATTCTTGGGTTTCTTTGGAAGTTCTTCAAAGCTTGATATAGTGGCATGTTGCTTTCCCTTTCTCTTTTTATCGTTTGATCTTTCAGGACAATCATGTCTATAATGACCAAATCAGGGAAAATTTTAGGGGCTAATATTCGTAGGTGGGCTAATTTTCCATACTTTTTCCCAAAAAAAAGATTCGTCAATTTCCTTTTTTTCTAAAATGATTCACCCAAATTTTATAGTACACCATTTTTTTACCTTAAAAATCACCAAAATATTATATCGAGTAACATAAAATCATTGGAAATCTAATTATTTGTACAAAAATTTTACAATTTTCATATTAGGGACTAGTATGATTCGCCAAGGTTTCTAAACTTTAAGATAAACTTCCGTCCTTAAAATTTTCCCTGGACCAAATTTGTGATGATGATAGCATTAAACTTTTGACATATCTCTCTTTTCTTGGGCAGCGGATCTTCTTCCTTCAGGTCTTCTTCCTTCATTTCTTCTTTGGAATACAAACTTCTTTCTTCCTCTGGCCTTCTTGAATCGTGTTGCATATGCCTGAGAGTAACCTTCTTCGAATCTCTGAATTCTTCCTTTTGATACCAGCCTAGATTCTCCTCGAGTACATGCAATCCATAGATCTTCAAACTTTGGAGCTTCTTTTCTAGCACATATATCTGATGCAAATGAGTCCCATGAGTCAAGTAAACCATTAAGTGTTGTAGTCACTAGTTCTCTCTCTTAAATGACTTCATCGATTGCTTGAAGTTGATCTCTTAATTGAGAAATCCTCATGAAATATGAGGCTATAGTGTCCTTTATTGTCATTCTAACATCGCAAAGCTCATTCTTCAAACTCATTGCTTGACTAATGTTGTTGATAGTGTGTAATCCAACTAGGGCATCATACATTTGCTTTGAGGATTCAAGACTTGAAACATAAGGAATCAAGTGATCTTTGATAGAGTCCACAATAATTCTCATATTTTTCATGTCATCCTTCTCATATTTTCCTTTTCGTTCATTATCTGAGGGTTCAATGACCTTGCCTTTCACAATACCCAAGAGTTCATTCTTTGCAAGAATAAGGTCAATCTGTGTCTTCCAAGCCTTCAAGTTTGGAGCTCCTTCCAATTTGTTCTCGGACTTCATAGAGGAACCCATCATCACAGATAAGCAAATAGCTAGTGGATATAGGTCTTCTTTGTTGGTTGATGTAGCTTAGACAGGTGTTCTAGCCTCAAGTGTTGTCAGTGAGGCTAGGAAAAGAAGAGCGGAAAAAATCTCCAAGCCCAAGTTATTCTTTTGAATGTAAATGTCTCAATTAAGATAATCAATCAATTTTTAATTATTTTCCTAAGTTTTAACTTAGGGAAATAGATTAATTAATTAGTAATAACTGAGACAAGGTTGATTTTCCTCTAGAGACTTCAGTGAAGCTTCTAAGTGATCTTAGCCATCAATTCGATCATTTCAATCTAGATCTTGGTCGTTGATTTCTCAATGAGAGATTATAAAGGAGATCAATCGGCAGTCTTGGAGATCATTCATTACAACGAAGAGGACGCAGTGATAGCGTGGGTTTGACACCAATGAGGGTTTCAGTAGCAGTTGAAATAGTAAATATTTCCAAAGTTTATCTCATCAGTATTCTTCCTGTTTCGGAGATCTAGAAGAGGAATTCTCCCAGAGTTATTCTGCAGATAAAAAGGTCATACAAGATTGCCAAGAGATGCCTATGAGTTGTCAGTTTAGCATATCAAGGTTTCTAGTTGTAGAGAAAATAACTAGAAATCAGTTCGATAGCAAGAAAGGCAGATTGCAGGAATTCACAGTCGAATTGTAGGAGAGGCCATGTTAGGTGAAGAAATATTTTTCTAGAGCCTTCTCGGGGTTTGGAAAGCAGTGTTGTAATATTTATCAATTCAGGAATTTGTTGAATAACAATAAAACCCTTAAATCTGAAGAATCGGTTTTCCCTTTGCGGTTTTTCCAGGGACGTTTTGTCCAAAAATATTGTGTCCATTTTGTGATTGGTTTTCTATCATAGTTTCCACGGTTGATTTTTGTGAATATTGCAATCATGTTTTTATTCAGTATTTACAGTAAAATAGTTTTGCTCATAGTTAAATACACTGGATAATTACCAATTGATTGCAATAAGTGATGTTTTTATCGATTTTTCACATGGTATCAAAGCAGATCTGAAGCATAAAAGTTTACTGCAATAGATCAACGCAGGGGTTTGGAAGAGAAATCCATGGGTTTAATACCCAGATTGATTTCTTCAATTTGTTCCAGATTTACTTGGAGGAATTTTACCAGTGTTATTTTTTGCAAGAGGTACGCCAAATTAACGAGTGTGAATTACCAATTTACCAGTGTTTGTTGTCGGAGACATAGTTTCATTTGCCAATTGCCAGATCGATTTTCTAGAGGCAGTGCGAGTGGGTTTCTCTAGTTGTTGGAGTCAGAGAAATTGCAGTGATAGCGTGGGGTTTGACACCAGTGAGGGTTTCAGTAGCAGTTGAAATACTAAATATTTCCAAAGTTTCCTTCATCAGTATTCTTCCTGTTTCTAAGATCTAGAGGAGGAATTCTCCCAGAGTCATTCTACAGATAGAGAGGTCATACAAGATTGCCAAGAGAGGCCATACGAGTTGTCAATCTAGCCTCTGTTTTCAACACTGGCCGGCTTGGAACCGACTCGGCCGAGTTGGTCCGAGCCAGGCCTTAAAACTGTGACTCGGCCTTGGATTTGGTTCAGCTGGCCAGGATAATACAGAGCTGACCGAGTTGTCTACCAACTCGGTCGGCTCGGTATTAACCCGGCCAGCTCGGCCAAGCCCACAATAACTTGGCCAAGTTAGAGACAACGGCCCACACAAACCCGAAAACTGCGAATTTTTTAAAGTTGTTTTGGGGGACTCCAAACCAGTTTGTAGTTTGCCTATTTGGTCTTTGGGGTCCATTCCCCTCTCCTAAACCCTATTTAACCCACTCAACCCCTCTCATTCTCTCACAGCCATCTCATGCATTTGAGTGAGAATTTCAATGAGAGTTTGTGAAGAGTTGTTGAGTTTGTTTTTGAAGTAGCATTGAGGAGTCTTGAGCAAGCATTGTAGCTAGAGTGAGGAGCTTCTTGGGCAGCCATTTGGAGCAGCATTGAGGAGTTGGTTTCTTAGAGCAAGCTTGAGGAGGCAGTTTGTGCCTGGAGGTATTTTTTTTCACTTGTAAAAATCTATTTTTGCTTATTAAATTTTATGTGCAAATCTAGAAATCCTAAAAAGTGTTTTTTGTGAAAGAAATGAACATTGAATCAATGTTTTTTTCTTTTTTCTTTTTTTTTTTTGATTGTTTGCTTTCATTTCCAAATCAAAAAATGGCACCTAGAGTGAAAGATGCTACTTGGGCATATGTTGAAATGGTTGATAGTCAAATGCATTGCAAATTTTTCCATAGGAAAATTAAGGAAGGTCCTGGGGTCATTAATAGGCCAAAACAACACTTGGCGGGGATTAGAGGCCAAATTACTCCATGTACCTCACCAGAAATTGGGGAGATTAGGAAGGATTTGTCAGTGTTGTGAAAATAGCGATTCAATCGCGCGTTTTTCAAAAAATTGCGATTTTTTCCCCTTGGCGATTAAATCGCGATTTTTTAGGGAAAAAATCGCGGAAAAAAAATTTTTGCCGATTTTTTTGAAAAAAATCGCGATTTTTTGGATAAAAATCGCTGGGTCGGGCGGCAGCGGGTGTTATAAGCCAAAAATGAATTTTTTTTTGCCCATTTGGACAGCGCGTGGCGGTTTTTGAGCTCTGAGCTGGGAGAGAGGGTTTGGAGGGCGATTTCGCCAATTCAAAGGGTCTACGCTCACTATTTCGAGAGGAGATCGCCATTTTCACCGTAGAAACGGTATGTAGGTTGATTTTTTTTAGTTTTCATTGTTTCAAAACAATGTTTTTCTATGTTTTTATTTTTTTTTGGTGAAAAACTTTTCATATGGGCACCATTTTTTGTTTTCATTGTGTTTTAAAGAATTGTTTGTATTTCTTCATTGATTGGATGTGGCTTGGTATGGCTATTGGGAACCAATTTTTTTTTTTTTTTCATGTTTTTTAAACATTGTTTATGTTTTTTCATTGTTTTTGGCATTTGCTTGCCATTTGGTTGGGTAACTTGGGTTTGGAACTTTGGATTCTATCATTCTAGATATTTGTAACTTGTAATTTTGTAAATGGCAAATGCTAAATTGTAATCCTAAATTCATATTTCCTATTCCTTATTAATTTTAATTTTTTCCCATAGGTTTGCAACTTCAAAGTTAAAAAACAAACATGCCAAGGAAATTGGATCCTTTCTGGGATTATGGTGAGCCTACAAGTCCGACTGATAGACACAAATTGAATTGCAAGTTGTGTGGAAAGGAAATACAAGGGGGGTGTATAGGTTGAAGTTTCACCTTGCACGAATCCCTGGACGTGATGTGGGGCCTTGTCCAAATACAACTGCTGAACTTATCCTACAAGCCACGAGAGCACTGGGAGAATTAGAGCAGACTAAAGAGGCCAAAGAAGAAGTGAAAAGGCAAATAAGAAGGTCAGCTGAAGGAACTGGAAGTGGCGCTAGTTCTACTGCAGCATCAATGAATCTGATAGCTGCATCATCATTTTTTGTTCCTCGAACCACACCTAGTTCACAGCCATCTATTGGTTCAATGCTAAAAATAAACGAGAAAGAAAAAGCTGACAACTTGCTAGCAAAATTTCTCCTCTAGAGTGATATTCCTTTCAACATCGTAAGGAATAATCCTTTTTTCCAACCTGCTGTTGATGCTATTGCCAGTGTTGGCCCGGGGTACAAAATCCCTTCTTATCATGATTTCAGAGGCCGGATTCTTCAAGATCAAAAGCGTGACTGCACCCAAAGATTGGAGGATTTTAGGGCATCATGGGCAAAAACAGGATGCACTGTTATGTCCGATGGTTGGACTGACCAAAAGGGGAGAAGCCTTTTAAACTTCTTGGTTAGTTGTCCCCAGGGGACTATGTTTATGAAATCTGTTGATGCATCTGACCAAATCAAAGATGCAAAAACTTTATGTGATTTGTTGGATGCGTTTATTTTGGAGGTGGGTGAAGAGCATGTTGTCCAAGTCATCACGGACAATGCTGCAAATTATGTTGCTGCTGGTAGGATGCTTATGGACAGGGATCCTACTTTATTTTGGACACCTTGTGCTGCCCATTGTATTGATTTGATGTTAGAAGACATAGGGAAAATTCCCTTTGTCAAAGATATTGTTGACTCATCGAGAAGTATTACAAAATTTATATACAATCATACATCTATACTAGCCTTGATGAGAAGATACACCAACAACAAAGAGTTGGTGCGCCCCGCCATTACACGGTTTGCCACCAGTTTCATATCTCTTCAATCCCTCTTGAATTCTATGTAGGATGTGAAGAGAATGTTTCTTTCAGAGGACTGGCGTGCTTTGAAAATGAGCCGCAAACCAGAAGGAGAAGTCGTATGCAAACTAGTTTCATACGAGGAAGACTTCTGGGCGGGAGTGCAGGAGGTGTGCGCCATTACTGAACCTTTGGTAAAGGTTCTTCGGTTGGTTGATGGTGATAAGCCCGCAATGGGTTATTTGTATGAAGCCATGGACAGGGCCAAAGAAGCCATTCAGGCCTACTATGATGACAAGGGAGATGATGGGTTTCAGAAACAACTCCTTCTATGGGGAGTGATTGATGAGCGATGGAACAACACACTCCATCGTCCCATTCATGCTGCAGGGCTTTTCCTGAACCTTGCATTTTCTTATGCATGTGGGTTTGATTTTGATGCTGAGATCATGGATGGATCAGAAAATGGTGCGATCTCCAGAACAACGTACAGAGATCTCTAAACAAATTGAGACATATAGGATGGCAGGTGGCACATTTGGCTTTGACATGGCTGTCAATGATAGGCTGATTAAAATGCCAGGTATTTTTTGTTTGTAACTTTGTTTCAAATTTCATTGTCTCTTCAAATTCCATTTTTTTCTTATGTTTTAAAAATTTTATTTGTAATTTTGTTGTAGATGCCTAGTGGAAAATGTATGGTGGCAGGGTACCCCTTCTGCAAAAGTTGGCCATTCGCATCCTCAGCCAAACATGTAGCTCCTCAGGTTGTGAGTGCAACTAGTGTGTATTTGAAAAAATACACAATAAGAAGCGCAACAGGTTAACACTTAAACATTTAAAATATTGCAAATTTCGAAATAAATTTTTGAATTCATTAAACAATATTTTTTGTTAATTATTAATTATTATTTCATGATCTTTGTACAGGTTGGAGTCCCAGAGACTTAATGACATGGTGTATGTCTACTACAATCTTCGATTGTGGGTGAGGCAATTGGAGAAGACACCTGATGTGGATGCCATCTCATTGGATGGCATTGACACCACTGCTGCATGGAGGGTCGAGGCCGAGAGGCCTCTCATGGAGTCTGCTGATGATTGGTTAGGGCAGGATGTTGTGGAGGGGGAGGAGCAGCAGGAGCAGGTGGAGGAGGAGGAGGAGGAGGAAGAACAGGAGGAGGAGGTGACACCGCCTGCCCGGGCTACCACTGCCACCAGTAGAGGACGTGGTCTACCTCCTGTACCTCCTACTTCTAGTTCTTCAGCTAGTAGAGCACATCAGACTCCACTGCCCTCTCCACCAGCACAGGCACTAGCATCTACATCTAGAGGGAAAGGGAAAGCTGTGGCATTTTCTCGCAAGAGGGGCAGAGGAAATCAATAGGATTAGACTTCCATTTTATTGTATATGACATTATGACATGATGAGATACATTATCATATTTTTTGTTGATATTTTGAGGCTGAGTTGGGACTCAGGAGTCAGGACTTACTATTCAGGACATGATTCAATGTTATGTGTGATTTTAGCGCTAGAAATGTTCTTAAACATCTTATATATTAGTTTTTTTATCATATTTATGTGCCAATGTATTTATTTTATGTTGTAGATGGTTTAGATATTAAAAAAATTGAAAAAAAATGAATATTTTTGTACCAAACGATTTTTTCTCGCTTTTTTCCGCTTTTTTTCTCGATTTTTCCGCTTTTTTCCGCTTTGTTCCCCGCGCCGATTTAATCCCGCTCGCGCTTTTAACAACATTGCCTGTAACAGCTTGGGATTCCCTGGAAGCTATGGGTTGGGATGGAATCTCTAAAGCATTGTAACAACTTGGGTTCCCTGGAGGCTATGGGTTGAGATAGTAGTCCTTGGAGCCCTTGACAGCGTGGGAAGAGACCAAACTTTGAGTTAATATCTGCAGAGGTCATTCTTGAAGATTTCTGTGTTTATGCCTTCGTGTTCCATTGTATTTTGGACTTCCTGCGGAGGACGTGAAACCCTGGTATTATTCTCGAGGGTGGAGGTGGTGAACCTCTAGGTTCCCTGTGCATTACTTACTGTAGCAGGTAGCTAGTGGGATTGAGGAAAGAGATTCCCTGGAGTCTGCTAGAAGTTGGTGTTTCAGTGCTTGAGCAAGCCCCTCAGTCTTTGGAATCTGACTCAAGGATGACAACTGCATGTAAGCTTGGCTACAGTTGTCTATGGTTGGGTGGAGAGTTGTAATCCCAGACTCAATTGCCCAAACATCACAAGATAAGTGCTCTTATGTATTCGCAATGCCCATGAATATATGTTTGCATTTCTAGATTGAAATGGTATGTGTAAATGAATTAAATGTCTATTGCATTTCCTGTGTTGACATGGTATTGTAGAGAACTGCTTAGGACTACATTTTGTCCATAAGATCCCAAATGGTATGATATGCAATGTCTACACATAAGAAGCAAGATCATGATACATTTCTGGATTGAAATGGTGCGCTTATGAAATACATGAATGAGCTCTTGTATGATTGAATAAATGACATATACGGTGAAGCCTTGAAGGCATTAAAAAGAGCTATAAGATCTGAACCAAAAATATGACAAAGACTGGCACAAGAACCTCTCTTACTAATGAATAATGGTTACAATGAAGACGCTTGTGTTAACAGGGTCCATATATATATATATATATATATATATATATATGTAAGTATGAATATATTGGTTATACGCCTGTGCTTCGATTCTGAGGCATTGTGCTGATGTGGAGGAATCACTCCTCTTTTAAACACAATGAAATGGTGTGTTTATGAAATACTTGAATGAGCTCTTGTATGATTGAATAAATGACATATGCAGTGAAGCCTTGAAGGCATTAAAAAGAGCTATAAGATCTGAACCAAAAATACAACAAAGACTGGCACAAGAACCTCTCTTACTAATGAATAATGGTTACAATGAAGACGCTTGTGTTAACAAGGTCCATATATATATATATATATATGTAAGTATGAATATATTGGTTATACGCCTGTGCTTCGATTCTGAGGCATTGTGCTGATGTGGAGGAATCACTCCTCTTTTAAACACAATGAAATGGTGTGTTTATGAAATACTTGAATGAGCTCTTGTATGATTGAATAAATGACATATATGGTGAAGCCTTGAAGGCATTAAAAAGAGCTATAAGATCTGAACCAAAAATATGACAAAGACTGGCACAAGAACCTCTCTTACTAATGAATAATGGTTACAATGAAGACGCTTGTGTTAATAGGGTCCATGCATTATATATATTTATATATTATATATATTATTATTTATATATATTCTATATATATATATATTTATATATATATATGTATATATATAAGTAAGTATGAATATATTGGTCATAAGCTTGTGCTTCAATTCTGGGGCTTTGTGCTGATGTGGAGGAATCACTCCTCTTTCAAATACAATGACCTTTGACCTTGCATCAAGGGCTTCCTCAGCCTTGCATTTTGAGTAGCAAGTACCCCTACATCAATGTTGTTGGCAAACCACCTCATGCTAGATGTTGATTTGGGGTAGCATTGGATGTGCTCTAGCCATGAAAATTGGTGGATAGGCTAAGACACATGAGATCTCCAATACCCAGAAAGGGTTTGGGTAGATTCTAAACAGTTTGGGAGATATTAAAATAATTAATATTTTTAATGGAGTCCCTGAGTCTAAACTTAGGGAAAATAAAATATTGATGTGAATGAATATAAAACTGTGTTAGAATGGTCCAAAAGTCATGGATCAAGCCAGATCTAATCTTAGCCGTTGATTAGGGACTTAATCTCAACCGTTGATTTGTCAACGAGAAAAGTATAAGAGGAGGATTGAGGGTCACTTGGAGAACACACTGAGTTGATCAAGATTTCGACTTTCTGGCGCTTGGTTTGTTGAGGAAGTCGAGAGAGTGATCAGAGTTGCAGTTGAGGGGCAATGAATATAGAAGCAGAGAGATAGAGATAACACTAGGAGGATCAGTGCAGTAGTTGAGAGTGAGGGAGGCAAAACCAGCCAGGGGTTCACGCAGAGCCAGCCAGGGCTCACGCAAAGGTAGCTAGGAGTTGCGCATTGCCTCAGAGGGCCAGCGTGGGTGACACAGAGGGCCAGATGGTTGACGCAGTGCCTCCAGAGGTTGGCGCAGTGCCTCCAGAGGCTGACGCAGGCCAAGCCAGAGTGACGTTGGGCAAATGTTGGGGCAAAAAGCGCTTGTGCTGTTCCTAGAGGCTGACGCTGGGGTTTCGTGGGGCAGACATCTGTCTCCGACTGAGAGGTACTACTACTAACATTATTCTCTGTTGGGTGAGCCGGTTTTGGCACCTAGATTGTATTCAGAAACTACATAATAATAAAACCCTCAGACAGCTACACCGGTTTTCCTACATTGGGTTTTTCCGGGGACATTGGTCCAAAAACAACAGTGTCACTTGTGTGCTTGTTTTGTTTCCTTCAGTTGATGATCTGTAATGTGTTGAGCATGTACTTGTATTTATTTCCAGTATTTACATGGTAAATAACTTGTTAATTAACAGAACAAGTAGGTAGGAATAAATCAGTGAAGTACATGAAGGGTTTCTAACAATTAGACTTAGAAATTCCAACACTGGACACCATTGTATGTGCCATGCCTAGGGCTGAATGCCTTGGCGGTCTTCAAAAAGTGCCATTGTGTAGTTGGTGAAGGCGTTGTAAGCTATGTGACTGCTGGGAACCATTAAAGGCCTGTTAGCCATCCATTTTCAACAACCCACATTCTCGCCCTAGGGGCATTGATGTTGGGGGTTACATGTCCCTCCTAATAGCCAAATGCCCCAGAAACCCTCGAGTGGCGCCATAGAGCCGCTTACTGGATTGCTTTGGAGCATGGAACCCCTAGCATGTGGCAGGAGAGGTGAAGTCCCTTCAGGAGTTCACCACAAGTCTTTAGCAGTGAGCGACCAACAGATCACCAACATGGGCTTGCATGGAATTCCTTGTCTAAAAGTGAGGAATACCAAGGGGTCAGGAACTCATTGGAGTGGCTCAGTCGCAAGCTCAGGAGGATAGCACTAGTGGGTACTTAACAGGCCATGGTGGCCATGGTGGAACAATGGCATAGGTCCATATGTTCGTAAAACCACCGCAGCCAAAGCCGTAAAAGGAACCACATTTAAATGAAGAAGTTTTGCACAAAGCAGTGTCACTGCAAAGGAGGGGAAAGACTTAGTCGTATAATGAAGTTGACTAACCTCATACCTTAATACTGGCGGAACCCTAGTCATGGACGCTTGTTATTGGCATGCCCAGATTTCCCCTACCACGATTGGATGGAGAAAGTTGACATGGCCCAGAGTTTTATCTCGGGAGTTTAACTTGTATCACCCAGGGGATCGGCAAGGATGACATCAATTGGGATGTGCTAGCGATCACACAAGCCCAACAATTCCGTTATTGGCTGGGAGTGGTGCCCACACGACAACTCATACTTGAGGCCATGTCCCAGAAGTTTAGTTTTGCATCGCAAGGAGGTAGGCAGGGATGATAGTGCACCAGGCCAGCTAGGCCATTAACTAGAAGCAAAGGAGAGCATTCCTATTAGCAGAAGCAGATCCCACCCTGCAACTCATCCTAGGGGTCAAATCCTAGAAGTAAAAAGGAATCATTTGTAGCGAGCGTGGGATGTTGTTAGTTTGGGCCACGGTGGCAGACAACTGGCCTAGCAGCTATGTTATTGGTCGAGGAAAGACCCACTTAACAGGTCATCCCATTAGGTTCACCCTGGGACATTTGCAAGAGTGCAGGCGCAAGGGAGCGGCGTGAGTAGCGCGGGATGATGTGGCAGTGCCACCACGTGTACCAATCAAAGCAAGGGTCATGCAAGGGTGCGGCCCACCGACCCACATGTCCTGGAAGATCATTCATGGAAGCTCGAGAGACGCATGAAGAAGGAACGTTGGGATGGAAGTGTCTGGATGACATGGCACCGTAGCCACATGGGCCAATTGGAAGAGATGGCAGATGAAAAGGGAATGACCCACATTTGCCACGTGGCCCGAAAGTCTTGTTAACACTCAAACTAGCAGGGGTCTTAGAGGGGCACTTGCTAGGTCAAGGGAAACAATGAAGCTAAAGCCCACTATCACCATAAATTAAGCTTAATACTCTTTACGAACTTTCACCAATGGGAGGAGACCCAATATATAGAGAATCACTTATGAAGGATAGACTACATAAGATGGATATGTGAGAAAATCTGAATCTACACATCAAAAATCCTACTGCAATCACTGGTTTATCATCTCCCACTTGTTCTTTTCATTTAACAAGTTATTTAATCACATAAACATCGATGAAAAACATTATTGCAGCCTACACATACATACAGATCATGAATTGAAATAAATTGAGACAATCACACAAGGGGCACCGTTATTTTTGGACAATCGTCCCCGAAAAACCCAATTCGGGAAACCGGTGCAGCATATAGAGGGCTAGTATTATTAAGCAGATTCTTGAATACAACTAGGGTGCCAAATGCGGCTCACCCGACAGAGAATAACCTTGGCAGAAGTACCTCTATCTGTTGACAGATATTTCGGCAAATCCAGCAACTAGATGATCAACCCCACAGATGACAAATGTTGTCCCTGGTGTTGGGTAGTGATGGTTGCTCCAAGCTCTACGCTGGAACTGCATCAACTCCTCTAGGAGCTGCGTCACCCTCTCAATCAGCCTCCCTTTCTCAGAAAGTCGATATGCTGAACTGCTCTCTCTCTGCCCCACAGACAAACCCCAGCGCTGCTTCTAAGGGCCTGCATCAGCCCCTCCAGCTTCTGTGTCACCCTCTCTGGCCTTTGCATCACCCTCTCTGGAGCTGCGCTATCTCTCCTCGTGTTGTTCTGCCTCTCTGCTATGTGTTCTTCATCCTTGGACTGAAGTCCCTCTGTCGAACTGCCCCTCACTGCAACTCAGATCACTAGCTCGATTTTCTCAGCAAATCATGCACCAGAAAAATCGAACTCTTTGATCTCTTGGTGTATCTCTAACTGACCCTCAAGCCTCCTCTTATACTTTTCCTGTTGATGAATCAACGGCTGAGATTAAGTCCCTAATCAACGACTAAGATTAGCACTGGCTTGATCCTCGTCACTTAGAACTTTCTCACCCATATTTTATTAATACACAATGATATTTTTATTTTCCTAAGTTTAGACTTAGGAACTCCTTAAAAATATTAATTATTTTAATAACTCCTCCTTCGGGTAGAATTTCTCCAAACAATTTCTGGGTCTTGGAGATCTCGTTTGCCTTGGCCTCTCCACCAATTTTCAAGGCTAAAGCACATTCAATGCTACCCAAAATCAAAACTCCCTCTTAGCGAGGAATATGCTCTAGCACTGTTTCCCAATAGAAGCACAACACTGATCCATGGCATCGGTCCTCTGCGTTGATGCTTGGCCTACTGCCCCACATCCACTACATTGTTGCTTCCTGTACTGCTGCCCATGACACTGACACTGACACTGCGACGACTACATCTATACTATATCTCCCTCTCAAAATGCTGCCTCATGCTGCCCATAGCACTGCCACTGCTAACTATTGCACGACAACTCAGTTACCGAGAAGTAAGTAACTGAATTCACCCAATCACTGACAACTTGGTTAGTCTAGAAGCCTCATGATGCTGAACCTACCTAAGCTATTATCCTGTGCTCCCTCTGTTGCCACTGCGCTGCTACAAACACCTTTTTGCCTCTCGCACTATTGCAACCTCCATTGTGCAGCCTCAAATTTCGGCACTCTAGCTCTGCCACTATTGCTCCATCACACCTTGCTCCACTCGACACCTGTCATCATGCTACTGTCATTAAGGGCTCCCATAGCTGTATGTGATCCAAGAGTTTGGACACCTCAAGGATCTTGCCCCTTCACCATGTAGTCCTCTCGACTACAACTCCATGTTGCCTCACCTCTTCTCCAGAGGTGTATGAGCACTCATGGCACAATCGTCATCCTCAACATCCTTGTCTACCTTCACTGGAGCAGCCTTCGATTCAGAAGCCTCCCCCTTGCCCTTCTTCCGGGGGCACTGAGTGGCATAATGTCCCAAATCCCCACAATTGAAGCATCTGACCTTGGTGATGTCCTTCTTCTTCCTCTTCTACTGCACTTGCTGTCCCAATGATGCAAGAGCTACATCCTCCTCCTCCTTCTTGACCCAGGTTCCCTTGTCGCTACTCCTTGCCTTGGTCAACCTCCCGAGCTCTTCTTGTCGAAGAGATGCCCACATCTCCTCCCAATTGGGGAGAGTCACTCTGCCCAATATACTTTGGACAAATGTCTCTCAGTCTTTTGTGACTACATTCAGGGTAGTCCTGACCATGAACACAGGATCTGGTGTAGACCCCAAGGAAGTCAATTGGTTGTGAATCCCTTGCAACCTGAAAAGGAAGGGATCTATCTCCTCTCCTTTCTGCATTTGGTACTGACTCAGTTGATTTTCTAATAGCATTTTCCGTTGCATGGAAGAGCCCTAGCACAAGGTGGTCAGGGTCTCCCACATCTCCCTTGTTGTTTCCTTCTCAGCAATGTGTGGTACTACATGATCTTTGACCTCATCTAAGATCATACACTTTGCCTTCGCCTAGGCCTCCTCGGACTTCTTTGTCGCATTAGCATCAACCGGAACAACAACCACTTTCAAGGCATAGTTCTTGATGCAATGTTTATCTAGGATTGCCAGGATCCTGGCCTTCTAGATGCCAAAATTGGATGCTCTGTCCAATCTGTCGTGATCCCTCAACCCATTCATTGCCATCTTTGCTCAAAAATAGGACTGGTTCTCTTCTCCCTCTCCTACTGTCAATCTAGCAAGACTTGGATCTGGATTTCTTTGGCGTAAGAAACCCTCTAAGGAACAAGCTCCTCTAGACTCCCTCTCAGTCCTAATTTCCTTCATGGAAATTCTCTCGTCAACTGTCGAATCACATCCTCTCCAATCCTCCTTTGTTGTTGCAACCCAGATCTAGATTTCTTTGGCTTGAAATTTCTAAAGTTAGTGACTCTCTCTACCTCGGCTCTGTCTCCACAAACACAGTTCTACACCAACAGAAACAGCGTCCCACCAACTCCTCAAATCGAATATGCTCTGCTTCCTCAACCTCGACAACTGACTGATTCGAACCTCTCAAGCTCTGCGTCAGCCCAGAGAGCTGGCGCAGTCACTGCGTGGGCTCCTCTATGGCTTTGCTTCACCCTCTACAGGCTCACTGCGTGAGCCTCTATGTCACTCTTGCAGCTGCTCCTCTGCCTCTGAAACATCATTGTCACTCGGGACAGCTACTTCTCTGCAACAAATTCTCTAGATTTTTCGTCTGGTGTCTTTAGTTTCCTATTATCTACAATGCTTTGATACCATGTGAGAATTTCTAAATCTACACATTAGAAATCCTACTGCAATCATTGGTTGATCATCTCCTACTTGTTCTTTTCATTTAACAAGTTATTTAATTACATAAACATTGATGAAAAACACTATTGCAGTCTACAGATACATATAGATCATGAACTGAAATAAACTGAGACAATCACACAAGGGACACCATTATTTTTGGACAATCGACCCTGAAAAAACCCAATTCGGGAAAACCTGTGTAGCATATGGAGGGTTTGTATTATCAAGCAAATTCTTGAATACAAATAGGGTGCCAAATGTGGTTCACCCAACAGAGAATAACCTTGGTAGAAGTACCTCTATTTGGAGATAGATATTTCAGCAAATCTAGCAACTGGATGATCAACCCCACAGATGACAAATGTTGTCCCCAGTGCTGGGCAACAATGGCTGCTCCAAGATTTATGCTGGAACTACGTCACCCTCTTAGTGAGCCTCCCTTGCTCGGAAAGTCGATATGCTGAACTGCTCTCTCTCTACCACACAGACAAACCCCAACGCTGCCTCTAAGGGCTTGTGTCAACCCCTCCGGCTTCTGCGTCAGCCTCTCTGGCCTCAGCGTCACCCTCTCTGGAGTTGTGTTCTCTCTCCTGGTGTTATTTTGTCTTTCTGCTATGTATTCTTCGGCCTTGGACTGAAGTCCCTTTGCCGAACTGCCCCTCACTGCAACTCATATGACTAGCTCGATTTGCAAACCACACCCTAGAAAATTCGAACTCTTTGATCTCTTGGTGTATCTCCAACTGACCCTTAAGCCTTCTATTATACTTTTCCTGTTGATGAATCAACGGCCGAGATTAAGTCCGTAATCAACGGCTAAGATTAGAATTGGCTTGATCCTCGTCACTTAGAACTTTGTCACCCATATTTTATTAATACACATTAATATTTTTATTTTCTTAAGTTTAGACTTAGGAACTCATTTAAAATATTAATTATTTTAATAACTCCTCATCCCAGTGGAATTTCTCCAAACGATTTCTGGGTCTTGGAGATCTCATGTGGCTTAGCCTCTCCATCAATTTTCAAGGCTAAATCACATCTGATGCTACCCAAAATCAATAGGGTAAGAAGTGATCTCGATGACCCTTGTGAAAATTTGGAGACCCAAATCCCTAATATAGTAAACTAATATTACTTCTACTTGTTAATCCATGCAAGTTATTTGTTGTGTTACACTGTAAATATCGAAGTAAATACGACTGAAGCCTTCACTAATTAAATAATATGCGGAAACAAGAACTGGGCAAGAAGAAATAACCACACACAATTGACACCGTTGTTTTTGGACAAATGTCCCTGGAAAAGCCAAATGCGGGAAAACTGATGCAGCAATTGAGGGTTTGTATTATTATGCAATAGTTTTTGAATATAATATTTGGATGCCTTACTGGCTATCCAATACAAAGAATCTGACTGGCAGAGAAATTAGTGATAAATACCTCACAATATCACTGGCGAACCGACATTGATCTAGGCCCTAGATGACTGGCCCCACGCTGGCTCTGCGTCAACCTCTCTAGGGTCTGCGTCACCTCTTCCACAGATCTTCTACTATCTGGAACTTCATTCCTCTGGCCCTCTGATCTGACACCTCGACTTCTGGCTCTGGAACTCGACTTCCCAGCTGAATCTCGGACTCCCTCTGAAGCTTTGCGCTGCCTCTTTTGGATCTCTCTCTGCCTTCTCTGCAATATATCCTCGGATCAGGAAACTCTCAAACTGGAAACTATCCCTGCCCTCACTGCAAGAAATATCCTCGATGACTTCTCTAGCAATTGTTGCGCTGCTCTCTTGAGAAATCGATCTCTTGATCTCACTCGATGTGTCTTCCAAATGCCCATTGAAGTCCTTATAATCTTCTCGTTGAGTAATCAACGACCCAAATTAAATTCTAATCAATGGCTCAGATCATATTGACTCGATCTCCGTCAATCAATGGCTAGATCATTTTATTAATACCCTTTAATTATTTTAATTTCCTAAGTTTAGACTTAGGAATCCATTAAAAATAATTAATTATTTTAATAAAACTGTCTCTGGGAGGAATTTCTCAAAACGATTTTTGGGTATTCGGGAATACGTGTCTTAGCCTCCCTGCAAATTTTGAGGCTTAGAGCACATCCGATGCTACCAGAAATCAACGACCCTTTCCTAGGAGAGACTCAAGAGTGGGACTTGCTTGCTACTTAAGCAAGCTGCAAGGTTCCCTAGGATAGGAGAATAGGGATTTGAGGTATTGGCTTAGGGAATGTGACTTGCAAAGGAGCTTCCTAAACCTTAAAATCCTTATGGAACTTGGTTTCCCAAGTGGTTTTTGAAGAGTTGACTTTGATAAGATATGGGACCACATGGGACCAAGTGGACCCATGTTGGGTCAAGAGGACGGAGTTTAGCAACCAATGATGAGCTTGACCTAAAAAATGAAGGGAAGGGGATCAAAGAAAGGATCTTCAATGAAAGGGAATGCAAAGATACCAATGATGTTTCAAGTCTAGGGGAAACCAAGGGCAAGAATTGGTCTTTGAGGTAGGGCTTGTGATATCTCAAGATCCCATTGTCGGAAAATCATGAAATTTGGAGGGCTTCTTGAGGACACTGGTGCAGTTGTGGACCAAAAATCAAAGTATTTGGATGGCTAGATTGTGAAATATTTTATGCCCTAGGTGACCTCTAGGGCTAGACCTAGAAAGGAGAGGAGAAGGTGAAGAAAAGTAGGTTTTAGGGTGATCACCTATGGTAGACTAGTGCCTAATCCTTTGGGGAGATTGGAATCAAGAACGATTATGAATTCGTATTGAATTTTCTTAGTCAAGGAGGCCTTAAAGGTAGCTTCACTTAGCACTAGGGAAAAGGAGAGCAACTTCAAAGACTTTATACTTCGTTTTGCAAAATAGATGGCTTATCAAGATCAACTTCAACAATGAAACATCCCTAGGAACATTCACTCATCATACATGGCCCATACATGAAGCATCACTATCTAGAAACAAAATTCCCACAACTTCGGAATAATGGATGCAGCAAATTGGCACTAGTATAGAAAAATCCCAGCAACAATGTATGTGACAAAAATAGAAAAAGAATAGCATTAAAATTGCACTTACATGTATTAGAGTATGTCCAACCATAAAAATTTTGCCAATCAAGAAGCTCCAAGACAAGAAAAAATGATCCAAACATCAAAATTCATTCCATGCTCCAAATATTCGTCCTCCAAGAAGGATAGCGAAGTTCTCTAAAGAGATACAAGTCCAATCCAAGTGATGATGCTAAAATGAATTCATATCACTTGTATTTATACACTTCTAAAGAGTTCGATTTAACTAATTAGGCCTACATTAGCCCCTAGAATAAAATAATGTGCAAAATAACTAACTTTTGGTGACAAGCCTACCAAAGTTGTTCATAAACAAAAGAATAAGCCTCTTAAGAGGTCGACTGATCAATAATACATGCCGCTGGGCCTTCTCAGAAGCCTGTTGAAATCCATAAGTGCCACAATGATGAACAAGACTCCCAAAAGTAGTGCACAAGGGGTTTGGCCCCTTGTTCTCCAAATAATAAAACCTGTGGTGCTCCCAATGGGTGTGAGGGCACACAGGTAACCTCATGGGCTTCCAAGTAGGTCGAAGATGCCTGTAAACCATTTGTAAGGGTTCATATGATGGTGTAAATGAAGCCGCATCAGCATACAAGTCCTAGGTCATCTGCCAAGTGTAAGGTACAACTGTGGGGTTGGTTGGGCATGGTGAAACAAGTGCGTCTTCCTCATCCAGTAGGTGAATCTCAAGCAATCTCTGAACATATTTAGGGATCCATGGAGTGTTGTCTACTGTTGTGGAGGTCCATGGCTCTCAACACACATCCTACATGTGTCAATGTAGCCCTCAGGAGGGTTAGGACCCCATATAGGGAGACCAACCCAAAATGGAGACCATCTGCAATTCTGCACAAGATCCAATGCATCTCCTAGCCTTCTAGTACACCAAGTCATCAAAGGAAATCAAGTTAAAGAGCTTATAAACCATGGGCAATAGGTGGCCACTACATAATGGCATGCCCTTCCATAGTGAGCTTTGGCATGTGCTAATGTCTCCAAGCTCCAAATGGGGTTAACCAAGTATCCTATTAGGTGGTTTCTACCTTTAAAGGGGATAGTATGTCCAAGGTACATCCTTCAAAGGGTGGTAGCATATGATGAAGAGATGAATGGACTAGTGAATGAAAAGTGGCAGCGCTAGGCCACATGCTGGGGTACAAGGGTAGCTAATAAAAGAGAAGCCCACACTTGGGTATATAATGTATAGGATAGAGCAATCGTGGTGCATGAGGTATCTCGACCTTTACTTTTCCACCCTTATTTATATGCCTTTTTCCTTTTATGATTTTTCTTTGATTAACTGCTCAGGGCTCAAGGGATAAGAACATGTTGTATAAGGTATAGCAGAGGATATCCTATTTAAGGTAGGGTAGTTCATTGCCCACTAGGAGTTGGGACAATCATGGGTTCCTAAATGATAAAGGAGGCTCATCTAGGGCCTATAGGAACTAGGGTGATGGCCATGAGAATGGGGTAGAGGTCATGCATTGGCTTTTGCCCACGTGCTAAATGTATTTGTCCCAGCCATCTTTTGCATTTTGTGTTTTTGTTGAATGTGGCCAATTATGCTTTTACTTTTGTTTTCAGCTGCATCAACCTACGGGGCATCATTCCAACCCTAACCCAAGGTGTGTGAAAGGGGAGCGAGAAGGCTAACCCTATGTGGACCCAGTGGAGGGATGTGGACCTAGGTGGGAAAAATGATGAATGGGGTTATAATGAGTGAAAAAGGGGCAATATATGCGGATGGGGGGATGGGACCAAGTAACCAAAATCAAGGTTTCCCATAAAGTACCATCCCTAAATTCAAAGGGTTAGTAAAAGAGATTCGACGGGACTAGAATCCAAGGTTAACATCCAAAAGGGGGCTAGGAGACATGAGCACAGACCTAGCTAATTCTTTTCGTCGAATCCCCCCATTAATCCATGCACATAAGTGTCCATGATAAGCAAACTCCAATACTCAATAACCAAATGACAAGGCATACCTTTAGGTTCGGGAAGCCCACCTTCAAACATACGATCGTAACAAATGGGTGAGGGGCCACATGGCTGGCTCAAGTGGCAGAGAAATGGCACAATGAGCTAGTTGGTGGCTACAAGGGGTTGTTGGCTGCTGACTGAGGATCATCTAGGAGAAGAAATTTCTCCTAAGGATATCACCCACAAAATGGTGTGTAATAAGTCCCATCCTAGAGGTGCGTGCTTCGACAGCAAAGTGAACGTTGGGAGGAAGCTTGCAGGATGACACAAGTCCAGTGGTGTCGGCAGAGCGTGCACCCTGATTGGTGGAGAGCTGGTCATGTTCATGTTTGAGTTCGATGACTTTGAAATTCGAAAAAAGTTCGACAATTAAAATTTTGGCAATAAAGTTTGGCATTAAATTCATCATACTAGAAATTTATATATATATATATATATATATATATTATGACAAAAAACTCTTAATAAAATATAAAGAAGGGACTTGGGGGTGCAAGAGACAAAATCGTTACGATCTGAAATGGTTATTGGACTAAAATTTAACTTGTTATCGGATTGTTCATTCCAAGAGGTGAAATCATTACTAGTTTGATACAAAGAGGCCATGTGTATCCAAGGCTACTGCTTCTTTGGTCTCAAGTGTGTCCATAGTTGTTCTTCCGACACGAAGTGTATCCATAGCCATAGCTTCTCTGATGCTCCAAACCCCACCTCCATGAAAGTTTCCTCTCGTGGTGATGCGGATGTCGATATGTTGGGACCATTACTTTCTTTGAAAAATTTATAGTAGCGAATATGTTCTCCTTGATCAATTTCGACTCATAAATAATACATGCCTTGTGCTTGATCCCAATATTTTGACATGAATGAAATAACATAATTTATTTTCAAATATACTTTAATTTTAACAAATTTTTCATAAAAAGAATGAATTTGCCTGTAAATTTAAATTCAAACCATAAATGATTTGCTAATCATTTAGCCAAATTTGATAGGCGAATTTAATTGATTATGTTCATGGTTCTTTCAAATTCGACAAATTTCGAACTTCATAAGGGAAAGTAGCCACACAGGATGACTAAGGTCCCACTTGACAGGTCATCCCAATGGGATGACCACGGAGGTAGCAAGAAATGCATCAAACGAAAGCGTCGAGATACAAGGATCAGCATGATGCGGCACAAGTTGTGGCAGGAGACAACAGTCGGAACAACAAACCAATGGGAATAAGTCGTGCGGCCCCACTATACACATATGTCAGGTCATGAGGCCCAAGCGATTGATGAAAGAGCATGCCTTGGGATTGTCGGGATGGAGAGAAATGGGGTGACATGTCCTACAGGGTTGTCCTGGAGGCATAAGGAGGGATATTGTTAATATGTCGAAATGGCGTGGTCAACTCATGGTCGTTGGATTCAGTGGGCGCAGTGGGACCCATCGGCATGGGCGCACAATGTGTGTGTATATATATATAATCCAATGAATAGAAGGAAAGGCTCGAACTAGGCATGCTAATACATATGTATATAGGGGTATATATGTATATGAACACATACCCACGCATAAGCATTTCGAGGGCCCTTATGTATGCATACGTATAGACCTACACGTTTAAGAGACTCTACGAATAAACTGAGAAGCTTAGGCATTGCATCCGAACCCTGGCATGAGAATGGATAATTGAAATGAATAAAAGATGAAAAAAATTATTATTCTATTCCTCTAACAACATAGAAGGAGTTGGATTAGCATGTGACACCTATCCCACTAAGGTAAGTAAGTTGGGGTGGCTTGTTACAACATTCTTAGTGTTGCAATTTCTAAGTCTAGCTGTTAGAAATCCTTCCTATACTTTCTGATTTATTTCTTCCTATTGGTTCTGTTAATTAACAAGTTATTTACCATGTACATATTGAAAATAAATACAAGTACAGTCTCGACACATACAGATCATCAACTGAACGAAAAAACAAGCACACAAGTAACACCGTTATTTTTGGACTAATGTCCCCATAAAAACCCAATGCGAGAAAGTCGGTGCAGCTATCTAAGGGTTTTATCTTTAAGTAGTTTCAGAATACAATTTGGGTGCCAAAAATGGCTCACCCAACAAAGAATTCCCTCGGCAGTAGTACCTCTCAGTCGGAGACAGATATCAACCCCAATCTGCCCCACGAAATCTCCCAGCATCAACCTTTAGGGTCTGCGTCAGCCTCTCTGGGCTCTTTGTTAGCCTCTAGAGCCTCTGTGTCTCCTACGCGGGCCCTCCTCAAGCTTTGCGTAGCTCCCGGATGCCTTTGCGTGGCCTCTGGCTGCTTCTGCGTGGCCTCTACCTGGCTCTGCATCAACCCTCTCCCGACTTCTACGTTGATGCTCCCGGTACTATCTCTGCCTCTCTGCTACTGCATTCACTGCCCCTCAGCTACAAATCTGATCACTCCTTTGATTTCCTCAGCAAGCCCTACCCCAGAAAATTGAATGTTTGATCAACTCGGTGTGTTCTCCAAGTGACCCTCAAGCCTCCTCATATACTTTTCTCGTTGAAAATTCAACGGCCATGATTAAGTCCCTAATCAATGGCTAAGATTAAATCTGGCTTGATCCATGACTTTTGGATCATTCTAACTCAGTTTTATATTAATTCACATTAATATTTTATTTTCCCTAAGTTTAGACTTAGGGACTCCATTAAAAAATATTAATTATTTTAGTATCTCCCAAACTGGTTAGATTCCGCCCAAACCATTTCTGGGTATTGGAGAACTCATGTGCTTTAGCCTCTCCACCAATTTTCATGGCTAGACCACATCCAATGCTACCCCAAATCAACACTCCCTCTTAGCGAGGACTGTGCTCTAGTAATACTCCTCACTGAGCATCACCCTAATCATCCGCATCAGTCCCTATGTTGATGCTAGGCCTGCTGCCCAACATCCTCTGCATTGTTGCATCATGTACTGCTACCCGTGGCCTTGCCACTGCCATTGCTGCATTTGCACTGCAACCCCTCTCATCATGTTGCATCGTGTTGTCCATAGCACTGCCACTGCTAATTGTTGCACTGCAACTCAGTTACTAAGAAATAAGTAACTGATCTCCCAACTCTGATAATCGTCAGTCCTACTACTCCTCTTCGGGGCTCCCGTAGCAAGGTATAATCCAAGGGGTTGGGTGCCTCAAGGATCGTACCCCTCATCGCCTGTAGTCCGTCTGACTACAGCTCGATGTCTCCCCACCTCTTCTCTCGAGGTGCATGAACACTCATGGCACAGTCATTATCTGTCTCCACTTCTTTCTCTGCCCTTGCTGGCGCAACCTTGGTCTCAGAAACCTCTCCCTTACTTTTCTTCCTCGGACACTGGCTCGCATAGTGACCCAATTCCCCACAGTGGAAGCATTTGACCTTCGAGAGGTCCTTCTTCTTCCGTTTCTCCTGCTTTCCCTCAGATGCTAGGGCAACATCCTCCTCTTCCTCCTTGATTTTGACCCCTCTGCCACTGCTTCCCACCTTGGTTAGCCTTTTAATCTCTTCTTGAAGAAGAGTCTCCCATAGTTCCTCCCAATCTGGAAGGGTTGACCTGCCCAATATGCTCTGGACAGATACCTCCCAATCCTCTGAGACTACGTTCGATGCGCTCCTCACCATCATCTCCTCATCCGGCGTGGCCCCTATGGAAGTCAGCTGATCGCGGTTCTCCTTCAATCGACTGAGGAAGGTGTCTGTTTATTCTCCCTTCTGCATCTGGTATGACCGCAACCGATTTTCCAGTAGCATCTTCCTCTGCACGGAAGTATGTTGATACAATTTTGTCAGGGCCTCCCACATCGCATTTGCCATGTCCTTTTCGGCAATATATGGTATTACATGGTCCTTGACCACGTCAAGGATGATGCTCTTGGCCCTCGCCATTGCCTCCTTGTACTTTTCGTTCTCATCCGGGTCAACTGGGATCGCTATTGTGTTCAAGACGAAGGGGTTGAGACGATTCCTATCTAGAATGGACAAGATCCTGACCTTCCAGACTACGAAGTTTGAGGCTCCATCCAGTCTGTCCTGATCTCTTACCTCGTTCACTGCCATTTTGCTGCTCCTCTTTCGACTCTTCCGAGTCTCTCTACTTCCCTCCTGGAAGTTCTCGGTGTGACTCCCTCTGAGCCTTGATTTCCCTCCTGGAAACCCCTCTGCCAATGTTGAGATGCCCCCACTTCAATCATTAGTGCAGCTGCACCACTAATCCGGATTTCTTGGCTAGAAATCCTCGGCAGCAACTCCCTCCTCCCTCCTCCTTGGTCTTGCCCTGTTAGGTACTGTTCTGACCACAGTACCCCACCAGCTTTGCTCCGCAACTTACCCACAACCTCCTATGCCCTGGAAAACTGAAGGTTAGAGCCTCTAGGCTGTGCAATCCCGGCACCAGTAAAATCTGCACCTCCTGGCCATAGGCGTCAATCCTTCTCTGCCACTGCGTTGATCCTTTTCCCGACTCGAACTGATGACACAAGAACTGCATCACCCCTTCCTTGCTGCTTTTCCACTAGGAACTGCTTCTGTCACTCGGGATAGTTGTTTCTGTTGTTGCTGCTCTACTCGGCTAATGCCCTCAATTATCCTATGATCTGCAACCATGCTTTGATACCATGTTGGAATTTCTAAGTCTAACTGTTAGAAATCCTTCCTGTACTTTCTGATTTAGTTCTTCCTATTTGTTCTGTAAATTAACAAGTTATTTACCATGTAAATATTGAAAATAAATACAAGTACAGTCTCAACACATACAGACCATCAACTGAAGGAAAAAACAAGCACACAAGTGACAACATTATTTTTGGACTATTGTCCCCGAAAAAACGCAATGCGGGAAAACTGGTGCAACTATTTGAGGGTTTTATTATTAAGCAGTTTCAGAATACAATCTAGGTGCCAGAAATGGCTCACCCAGTAGAGAATGCCCTCGGCAGTAGTACCTCTCAGTCGGAGACAAATATCAGCCCCAATCTGCCCCACGAAATCTCCCATTGTCAACCTCTAGGGTCTGTGTTGGCCTCTCTGACCCAGCGTCTGCCTAGCGTCAACCTCTCTCTCCTTTGCACCTTTGGAGCCTTTGCGTCTCCCACACTGGCCCTCCTCAGGCTCTGCACAGCTCCTGGCTGCCTCTACGTGGCCTCTGGCTGCTTCTGCGTGCCTCTCGCTGGCTTTGCGTCAACCCTCTCCCGGCTTCTGCGCTGATGCTCCCAGTACTATCTCTGCCTCTTTGCTACTGCATTCACTGCCCCTCAGTTGCAACTCTGATCACTCCTTCGATTTTCTCAGCAAGCCCTACCCCAGAAAATATAATTCTTGATCAACTCGGTGTGTTCTCCAAGTGACCCTCAAGCCTCCTCTTATACTTTTCTCGTTGACAATTCAACGGCCGAGATCAAGCCCCTAATCAACGGCTAAGATTAGATTTAGCTTGATCCATGACTTTTGGACCATTCTGACTCAATTTTATACTAATTCACATTAATATTTTATTTTCCTTAAGTTTAAACTTAGGAACTCCATTATAAGAAATTTATTATTTTAGTATCTCCCAAACTGGTTAGATTTTGCCCAAACCATTTCTGGGTATTGGAGATCTCATGTGCTTTAGCCTCTCAACCAATTTTCGTGGCTAGAGCATCCGAACGTTGGCATGAGAATTGATAATTGAAATGAATAGAAGATGAAAAAAATTATTATTCCATTCCTCTAACAGCATAGAAGGAGTTGGATTAGCAAGTGACACCTATCCCACTGAGGTAAGTAAGGCGGGGTGGGTTGTTACAACATTCTTAGTAATCCCAAAGTAAGAATGAATTGTTTTGTTCTGCCCAGAATTTCCCTTAGAGAAACTCGTCTAGGAAATTGCCCTTAGAGAACTCATCCAATGTCAAAGTGATTTAGATGTCTTGTCACAGACTTTGTCCAGAAAATATTTTGCTGCTCCTTGTATAGAAAAACCCCTGTGCCAAAACACAGTAGAAAAAGAAATAAAACTTATATGTAGATTTAATGGTTTCTGGCCTAAGTCAAAAGACTTACATCAGTGGGTCTACACCAACTGGACCAATAATTATGATATCTGCTTGTGTTCCAAGGGGTTTTTTGTTGTACAGTTCGACACTCAAAAAGATCTGGAATTTGTTTTAAATAAGGAACCATGGTTTTGGGGGAGGGCGGGCCTCTTCGTAACTCCATGGTTTCCGGATTTTGATGCTACAACAATGATGGTTACAAAGATGTCGGTATGGGTGAGACTACACAGTCTTCCTATCTCTTTTAGCACCACCAAGTATTAGAAGGTATTGGAAACACATTGAGGAGGTTTCTGAAGACGGATCAAGAAAGAATTGAAAAAAGTTTTTTTACCTTTGCCAAGAGTTGCGTCAACATAGACCTTAGTTAAGACCTACCAGATCGCATCCATCTGGCTCACAGAGATTTTAAGTGGACTCAAATATTAGATTTTGAAAACACGGTGTTTAGATGCCAGATTTGTCTACAAACAAGACATTTGCAAAATACATGCCCATAAGCTAAAAAAGTTAGGAAAAGGACAAAGAGAAGACCCCAAAATCCAAAGGCATGGCAGGTTCCAGATCTGCATCTTTCAAAAGATGAAGAAGAAGAAACAGATGAGAATCATCAAAAAGTGCAGGAACATAATCAAAAAGGACCTCAAGCGGAGGAGGGAAAAAAGACGCAGAAAGACATCGAAAACCATGTTGAGAAAGACATTGAATTAGCAATGATCTAAGCACCAGAACAACAACATGAAGAAATATACGACACTCAAGGAGCGGGTGGAACAAAGCAAACACACATATCTGGGAGTTCTGACTCAGACAAGAAGTGCCCATGAAGATGGAAGGAGAAGAAATGGAAATAGTATTGGCCACTCCCAATCAAGGAGGCTGGTGAAAGGCAGAGAAAAAGAATGGAAAAAAGGGAAAGCTAAATGATTTTTATTATACTTAGCCTCAGCAAATTTATGTAATATTTATAGTTTTTTCTTTTTGAGCATCAGCCAAAAGGTTGACTTGATCGAATGCTTTCGAGCATGTGCAAAATGTGATTTTGATCCTTAATCTTCCAGTTGAATAAAATTACAATTTTTTCTTCGGAGAAAAAAAAAAAGTACAGATGTGGATGAATCCATTCCAGAACAAAACAAGATAGAAATAGAATGGATTTCTCCACTATAAAATGCTTGTTATTGCAATTTTCTATAACTAGAAAGCACAATAGTGTGCTAAGACTTGAGTCTGCAACAAGATGCAAATTTGTAGGCCAGTCTTTCATTGTTTGCAGTAAACGACATTATTTTCTCCACATTTAACTGAATACTAGTAGTAGTGTTATGCCAGACTGTAATTATCAAATCTCAACTCAAATTGTCAGATGGAATAGGTAAAGGGAAATAGAGAGTTTTAAAAGCCAAATGGCCTAAAATATCAATTGAAAGGTATGCCATTTAAAACATTCTTTCAAAAAATGCAATAAAATCCTTCATGCATAGAACTTGCTACATGAGCAAAGTCAATACAGAAAGGGATATTTCCAATACACGTCTGAGTTCCAAGAGAAGGCATGATGCTTTAAATTACTCTTTTGAATAACATGGTGGATAGTGGCACTAATAAAGCAAGGACCTAATAGATTCTCTAGTGCTCAAATAAACTGAGAAAAAATGTGCAAATTATTTTCCAGAATTGGTTATAATATAAAAGACTATGCATATTTAAGAGCCTAGCTTAAAGGTTTTTATTGTGAAGAATAAGCCGATCAAGGTATCCACTGTCCAGATTCTAGCAGATGTGCATATAATATTTGCTTCAATATATGACACAGTCAGTTTTAACTATAATTTGAGCCTTTAACCAATGGCAAAGATGCCATTGGTAAAACAATTCCTCCTTTTTTTGAGGAAAAGAAAAAAGGAAAAGGGAAAATGAGTAAGAACAACTTTAGTGAAACTTAAGCGCTTGTATAATGAAACAAGGATGACTTACATTAACTGGAAAATCCATCAGTGGACGTCGTGAAAGCCATTTAATATTATCCCAGTCAACAGTAGGAGGGAACATTTTATAATCCTTTTGCACGAAGAAACCCTGATCACATACATGGGCATTAAGAAGTCAAATAACTAAAAGAACATTCCTTCATACTTCAGATACATGCAAGCACATTTATACCATGACATTGAGATTGTTTACATATTTTAGTATAGCTTCTTATTGAATTGATGCAAACAAATGTTAACATTATCTAGATATTATCAGCATCTCAGAATTCATTCAGCAAAACAATTTTATTAAAGAGAATTAGAAGAACAACATATCTTTGATCAAAATTTGAAAAAACAAAGAACCTAGACCATGGGGATTAGTTCACATGGTGCAACATGCAACAGGATACACAGACCAGACTAGAAAGACTCTATGGCCCACGTGACAGCCTCTCATTCTCAGGCAGGATGCGGGCATGTAATCATGAGTGCAGTTGCATCTGATCATTGCCCCATTTTCACCGCTGATTCTATTGGGAAAACTCTTGATGAACTTATTAATTCCATGTTCATATTCTCTGGAACCTTTCCCCAAGGCCGCAAGGGGTAAGAGGTTGGATCCTGTGGTGGGAGTCAGTGATTTTCATAAGCATGAAGTTTATACAAGGATGGGGAAGAATGGTTGCTCAAAATTAAAGGACGTAGATTAAATCTGCAAGAGAAATGCTGGAGGAGTTCAAAATATATTTTGAGGAATACCTGCACAATTTCATTTCACAGTAGCAGGCAGCAAAGCTAGAGCACTTCATCTGAAGTGAAGAGGAGTGTGTTGCTAGGGGATCTTGGATCTGTGCATGTCCCTGACCACTTAGGAAGCATATGATCGAGTCCACTAACCTAACATGGTTCCCATGGGCTAAGGCGGGAAAAATTTAATAAGATGACTTGATTCGCCTAGGAAAACATTATAAAGTCTAAGGGGTGAAAAAGGGGACATTTCCTAAGCAAGTGAAAAGTCACTTTAATTTACAAGTTTATAAACGATAAAAAGTGAGGAGATATCCTTATTCTTTCACTTGCATTTTGGAGAAAAATATATCTTGGGAGCTTTTGGGAGAAAATCTTATGGTTCGAGAAACCCTAGCCGTCATAGCTAGCTTCAGTGTTGAAACCAAACACCCTAGTTGGTTCCAAGAGTGAGATCACACAGATTTCACCACTGTGTTTCCATGGAGACAAAAAATTTCAGAAGGTATAGAGGCAAAGAAGTCTTATCAGTGGATTGTATCTTCTGATATTGTGTTTATCATATTTCTTGACAGATTGAAGGAACCCATGAAGAGTCTCAGCTTCAATATCACTCCAATGGGCTGATTTCTGACCAAGCTTCCTGCTGCTGAAGGGAACCAGTTCCTGGACCATTTGGAGGACCAAAGCACCATTATTTTACTGAAGTTTATGGGTCGAGTTGCCCTCTGAAGTAGGGTTGAGTTTGTTGTAGCTTAAAGAGGTTGAGTTATCCATCTTGAAGAGCTAAGTTTGTGGCAGGAATAAAGGAGGATGAGTTAGCCCTCTCTAAGGGGTCAAATCTATGCCTAGACGCTGATACCAGGGCCATGTTCCATTTGCATGCTAGCCTTGGTCAGCAACAAAAGTATAAGGGTTGAATCTGATATTTTCTGAGTTGTTTATCACCTACAGACAGCGGCCAATTAAACTCCCCCTTGCTGGTCTGTGTATGGTCTCACTAACACCCTAAGTCACCTGACACGGGGATTCGGGACACGTAGGATTCGAGATTCGTGGTGTCGGATTTGGACACGCTGACCCCCCGGAACAGGACACGTTAGGATTCGTTATATATTATTT
>APFE030509577.1:63165-87104 GCA_000404065.3 Pinus taeda | reverse complement strand
TTATTGGAAGGTAAGAGTTACTGCATATCTTCAATCTCTTGGTACAGATGTTTGGGATATCATAGAGACAGGCTACAATTTTCCTTCAGCTACTCCTACAGATGCGGCCGAAAAGAAGTAATATGAAACAAATTCTAAAGCAATCAATACTTTGCTGGGATGCTTATCTCAAACAGAGTGTTATCACTGAAAAGATTTCAAAGGAAAAGGCTAAGGTAAGGGAGAATTGGCATTAAAACTGTGTTTTGGTGATTACACAACAGTTTCGTAGCGCGCGCTACGAAGCTGCTGAAGATAATGCCTAATGTGCAGCATTTTCGTAGCGCGCTACGAAACTGCTGTAGCTGCATATTTTGATATAGTTGACCAGTTTTGAGGAACAAAAAGGAAACCTTTTTGAAATGGAGTTTATGAGTAAGGATCATCTACACAACACAAACATCTAGCAAGGGCTTATATCTCATGTCATTCTCACATTGCTGAGACAGCTAAAAGGTAAGGTTTGTTAATAGTCTTAGATGGAGTATATGCTCATATCGTCTTTGGTGAGAAGCAATTCATTCCAATGGGATTCTTTGCATCAACTATACCAGTAATTACTCTTGGGAACACTGTGGAAGCAACCAATATGAAGGAGAAGTTAACAAGGCTCGCTACATGCCACATAATTCATTTTGTCATTGCAACGAAGACAGTGAGCTCAAATGTTTATGTGTTTGATTACAGTAAGCCATCCATCAAAGGCTCCTCAAGAAAGGGTTTGCAATCCCGGATTGATATTGAAAGGTCATTCTGATGAAGGATATGGTTTGACATGAATTCCTCTAAAAGAAGGTCACACACTAAGTAGTTCAAATGATGCACAATATGCTTGTGGGATATAAACGCTGCATTTGGAAAGAATTTCCTTAAGACAGTCACACATCAAGTAAGGTTTTGTTTCAGATTTTGATGGTCTTCCTTGGTATAATATTTCTTGAAGAATTATACATTTCCACTCAGTTTTGAGAGGCCTGGGAGCAGTTGAAGATGTTTCATGGCATTTCAAGGATGAATACCTTTTTGGCTCTGTTGGAAATGATTGTCATTTTCTCATATGGGACATGCGTACACCTGCACCTAACAAGCATCAACAATCAGTTGTAATTCAGCAAAGTGAGGTTAACTCTTTGGCCTTTAATCCATTCAATGAGTGGCTGTTGAGAAAGGAAATCCCATAGCAAGTAAGGCTAAATAATAATTTTGATAGATTGCCTTTTGAAGTTTACTTTAAAAGGATGGTGTCTATGTTTTCAGTTTGAACAACCTCATGGTACATGGGAAAGTCATTTCAAAACAAAGGAAAAATCAAGGAATTCAAAGTCTTGGCCTTAAACTGTGGTTTTTGTAATTATACAGTGTTTTCGCAGCGCGCTACGAAACCCCTGTAGCAGACTGTTTTAGCAGAAAAAACTCTGTTTTCTGCGTTTACTAGTAAATTTCCAGAAGGGTTTCTGAGCAGCTGAAAACTTAATTTTGAAAACTGAAAGAGGATTTTATTCCTAACATAACAATCTACAAAAACCTCTTTCAGTTTCCTCAAATTCATTCTGATCTGGGAGAAACGGGTGACCAAAGTTGCGCTACGAAACTGCTGTAGGTGCAGTTTTTCATCTCCTGTTTGCCACGTGTTTTTCAAGGACAGTTTTCGGACAGCTGGAGAAATGTTTTAAAAAACCAGGAGAGGTTTTTGTTCTGGACAACATGGGCTACAAAAACCTCCTTCAGTTTCGTAAAATGTGGCATGGATGAAGAGATAAAAGCTCTGCAATTTTCAAGGATCTAAACCTAAAAAACAGGGAAACGTGTTCCCTAATTTCTAGGGTTTGTCATCAGCAGTTGGGTGACCATGTGGGAGGCTTCATCAAGTTCGAAATCATGGAGTTTTAGGTGTCAAATAATGTGTTAAATGTTTAGATAAGGTTGTTTTGATCATAATGAGGAGTTAGACTCCTAATTGTTTTAGGTCTCTAGGACTCCTAGTTAGCTGTATTTTGTATTAAATAGTTAGTTTAAGTGTCAATAGGAGTCAAATAAGGAGGAATTCGAATTCCCCTCATGCTGGAGGAGGAATCTCATTAGTTAGAAGAAGAACTCTATATATAGCTGGAGCAGCAATGTAAAAAGTGTTGGAAAATGTTATAGAAGAAGACTACTTTTGTAAATGCTATGCAGGGACTGATATATATAGAAGCAATTGGACTTTTCTGAAGCTGAGATTCTTAGTGTACTTCAGTGAGATTTATCTTTTATCTTTCATATGTTTTACTTCCATAGTCTTAATGCTTATTACTCAGAATTCATGGAGGAACATGCTCTGACTTCCTTTAAGTGTTGAACTATGGTGAATTGAGTTCTTGGGTCCTATCTTTGGATGTTTTTCTTCAATGTTTTAATACTTATTACTCAGAATTCATGGTTACTCATGCTCTGACTTCCTTTAGGTATTAAACTCTGATCAATCCCTTTAAATTCTTTCCTTTTGAATACCTTGATGTATCATTACTCAGAATTCATGCCCACATGCTCTGACTCCTATGAACTTCAAGTTATTGAGACTTTCCTTAATGTGTCACTCTTTCATTGAAGTATATACAAGCCTCAGTTTTATAAGAAGAGTTATTTGTTATCCTTATCTTTCTCACTGACTCCATAGCCCAATGGTAGCAAGCCCTCATCTTTTCAACCTACAAACACACAAAACCAAGATAGAGTTAGCCATCTATATTATCATTAATCTTTGAGAGAGCCCTCTCAGGTTAGGGAGGCTAATCCTTAGCCAAGAGTCTGGTCTGAAATAGTTACATAGAGTCTAACTGATTAGCAGCCATCAGTACATGATTTTGTGATAACACACCCTATCCCTCTCATGACACACCATTTCCAAGCTTCCCAACACCTCCAACACCTCACAATTATCTCTCAATTGTATCCTGTAGGTTTCCTGTAATTCCTGTAGGATCATCCTATAGGTTTCTAGTACATCCTATAGGTTTTCTTGAAATGGCCTGTTTTGAGGGTGAACTGATGGGGAACCTTTAGGAAGCCACAAAAATCCTCCTAGGACCCTTCCACACCATCCAAACACTCCCTAAACCTTCTAGCCATCCCCAACCACCTCCCATCCACCTGTCACATCCACAAGAACAATTAAATTGCATGCTTGATTTTATCGAAAAAAAACCAAAAAAAGTGAAAATAGATTTAGTTTAGTTTTCTTACTTGCACATTAGTATGGTTTGATGCTCTTTACTTCTGTAACTTAGATAGCAGCATTAGGTTAGTGTTGATTTAGCAATTCTACTTAGCATAGTTGTTTAAATGGTTAATTAGGATATGGTGTGATTTAGCATTACATGTTATTTTCCTTATTACTGTAGTAGAGTAGCTCTCTTAGAATAAATTTTCTCTTCTTCCATTAAAGAATCAAGCTTCTTCTGACTCTATAGAATTCTGGCTTGGAACCCCTGGGGTCACTCGTCAGATGAACAGTGACAACAGACAGGACCTTCAATTTTACTTGTGCATATAGCACTGTCACCTCCAAATTTGTACGAACCCTGGGTTGATAAGTAAAGCTAGTAGCCCAGGAGTTGCAACATCCTTACTGCAATATTGGTGCTCATCAAAGATATTGAGAGGATGTTGCAGGAAGTCCAGTAGAAAGTCAAGGAAGAACAAGAGCTATGCATAAGAGAGAATGAAGCGCAGCATGAGCATGAACAAGAATAGGAACAAGAGTAGGAGGAAGTGCAAGGCGCATAGATAGTACAAGCCGCACCAATACATGTTGAGGACTCTAAACCAGCAGCAAATGAGGAATAGGGTGAGTAGTCACAGGAATAGGAACTTGCCCTATAGGATGAACAGATAATATAAAAGATGGACATGGAGGTGGAGCAGTCGGAATAGGATCAGGATACCGACCTCATGCCAATAATAGTTGAGGTCACTCCACAAGCTTCACCAGCTCCAACAATAGAGAAAGTCTTGAGTGAACAAGGGGATAACATTCTCGTTGGGGACCATCTGAGAATAGATACAACATAACCTTTGATGAGTCGCAACACATAGTTGTACAAGCATGTAGAGCACGCACCCTGGTTGAGCATGCATCACTTTTGCACTTAGAAGAATGGGTGATTGTGTCAGATGTATGGAGACATCCAGCTACCTTGGCCGATGCTATAAAGGCTTATGCCAAAGCCACCAACTCGAGTATTAGGTTCTTGATAAGAGAAAATGGATGCATGGCTAAGGAATTTCAAGTGACCAAGAAGAGAGAGGAATAATCAACAAGACTCGCTAGAGTAGAGATGAAAATGACTATACTTTTTGAAGTATCAGCTCTTGAGACAGTCATGTGGAGACTCTATGACAGGTTTGTCAACATGCACAAGGTAGTTGTCCACCTACATGGTCATCAATAATGTTGCACCAAGATAGCGTGAATTTTCATAGACATACATGCCACAGTTGATCATGTGCATAAATGGACAATGAGGTACAAGGAAGCCTCGCTTCACTTGCACAAGATGATGAAGCCATAGGTGGAGTTGGAGAAAGCACGTATCCAAAGTCAAATTCAGAACTTTGAGGAACTCCCATCTCTGATCACTAGTATTGAGGCTTCATATGCATGGTTGTACAGGAGTTTATATGTAGTGGTGAGGAATTATGGCACCCTATTGATTGGTACGGTCACCGAGGCCAAAGAGAAGAACCAAGTCAGACTGGAGCTTGAAGCATACTTCGATCATTTGATTCTCACTGCCACTAGCATAGGTTTTCTAGTCAACACAAATAACATGCAGCTTTACATCGTCGGTCCGACCATGCTCAAGACTAAGATGCGCATGTTATAGGATGAGTTGGATCGAGGTTCCAAATCAATATACCTGGAAGCAATGGAGGCAAGAGTTCATTTCCAGAAGGACTTCATCAAAGAGTACACAGACACCATTGCACACTATCAAGCATGGTATCAGTTCGTCACCGAGGATCACAGTGAGAAGGTTTATGAGTTGGTCTTTACACCATCATCTGAGTCTTAGTGTTGTCTTGTCTAGCTGACTCAAGCCAATTTTGTCCCACATGGGTATATGTGGAAAATGTATCATTTTTGTAAAACATGATGTAAAGTGAAATTCCAAGTGTCATTAGTGGAATACAAATAATCATATGTAATGTAAAGAGTCATGAGGGTAGTCCAAGAGTCACAAAGGGGAATGTCAAGGGTCACCCCAACTTTTGCTATAAATAGAACCTCATAACTCATAAAACAGGCTTTTGGGAGCCAAGATTTTTCTAGGCATTTCTTAGAGAGGGCTTGGAGAGTATTGTGATAAGCCTTGGTTTCTCCACAGTGCAGAGTGAGCACATATCTTTGGAGGAGTAGGCGGTGCTGACTCTAATGTTCCACTAATGGGGCTAGTGTCTTTCATGGTTGTATGTATGGATGGAACTTTCACTTTATATAATATAATAGAGCCAACACATTTCATGCATATGTTGTTATTGTAGTTTGACTATTTTGGTTACTTTAACAATGTATGTACTTTTACTTATGCATTGATGTATGGACTATTCCATATGTGATTGTATGAATCTTATTGAAGTGTGTTATTGGTTTAACACATCACTTTGGATTGTTGACTATTATGCTTTCCAGTTTGTGATGTCATTAAGCTTGTGTGTTCATTTCAAGCTACGTACTATTACAAGCTTCTAAGGGGCGCACTTATTTTCCATCTCCATTTGTTACAACTTCCCCATGCAACTTTCTTGACTTGCTGCAAGGTCACACACTTGATTCTAACAAGGATATCTTTCTTACCTCTACGCGTTATCATGGTCAAGGAAAAAATTTACTACCCATTGTTGGGACTCCTACTCCAAATGATCTCAGGTCTAGATGGGACTTCTTGTTGAGGAGATCCGCTGACATGTTGGCAGGTCCAAAACCATAAACATATTCTAAGGGGCACACTTCATTTTCCCCTCCATGTATTATAACCTTCATGCATCACACTTGACCCTCTGCAGGGCCACACACTTGATCTCACCCAAAGTTATCATACTTACCTCCACGCTACCGCAGTCAAGGCATTACACTACCACCCACTGTTGGGACTCCTACTCCAAACAGTTTAAGGTATAGTTGGAAATTCATACTGGGGATATCCCCTAAATTTTGGCAAGTCCATCACTATCCACAGAGGTATTATGATAGACATGCCAAGAATTTCTAAGACTTGAAGATGGATTCCATGACAAACGAAGAATACACGACCAACTTTCTAGAGTTGTTGAGGTATGTGCCCTACCTAAAAGATGAGAATACAAAGGTCCAAAGATTCATCAATGGATTGTATTTAACATTTAAATATCGTATTAATTATAATGAGCCTCTTTCATTGGATAAAGTCATTGGTAAGCTAAAGAATTGTTATGGGCAGTCTAAGTGCAAGTTCGAGCCAAAGCAGGATTGGAAAGGTAATGAGAAGACTAAGGGAAAGTGGGATAAGAAGTGAGGAAGACCTCAAGATGTAGGTGATAAGGAGAATGTAGTGCCTTATAAGAATCTTAATGCAATTGACAAAGGACATGGATTCCAACCTAAGAAGTAGAACAAAGGTGATGGTAGGAAACCTTTATAGTGTTGGACTTGTGGTGGAGAGCTTGCAGGAGAGACTGTACACAACATCAGGGTGGAAAACCTCATATTTACAGTGCGAAGGAGGCACAAACAGTTGGAAACATTGGTCATAGTATTCCTTAGATTTATGCAATAATGGATAATAGGTAGGTTGATCATTAGACATCCATTATTGAGATGGAAGGTAAGCTTCATGATCAAGTTGTTTCTATTTTGATTGATCCTGGATATAATTATAATTATATCAGTCCTCACCTGGTGGATAAGTGTTGCTTGAATAAATAAGTTCATGTAGAATCTTGGTTTGTGCAGTTGGTTACAGGGACCAAGAGAAGAGTTCACAATTAGGTGATATCTTGTTCATTTGAGCTTAATGTTATGCCTACATCAACACATCTAAATGTGCTTCCTTTGGGTTGATATGTTATGATTTTGGGCATGGATTGGTTGTCCATTAACGATACTAAAGTGGAATACTATGATAAAGATATTGAGTGCTTGAATGATGATGGGGAAAGAAGAATCTTATAGGGAAAGAATAATCCTATACAACTATGTAGTTAAAGCGCAGTTGCAGGAAATAATGTGTATTGTTTCTAGTTCATATTTCTAGTGACCAAGGGAAGGATGTTGAGGATGATGAAGTACTCAGGAGGTATCTTGTTTTTCAGTAGTTTTAGGATGTGTTACTTGTAGAGATTCTAGAGTTACCTCCACATAGAGAGGTGGAATTTTCTATTAAGTTGATGTTGGCAGAAGCACCAACATCTAAGGCACCATGCAGGATGAGCACTTCAGAGTTGGTGGAATTGAAGTTGCAAATTAAGGATATGCTTGACAAGGGATACATAAGGCCAAGTGTGTCACCTTGGGGTGCACCGATATTCTTTATGAAGAAGAAGAATGGTACTTTAACAATGTGCATTGATTATGGACAGTTGAACAAGGTGACTATCAAGAAAAGGTATCCATTTCTGCAAATTGATACTTTTTTTATCAATTGAAGGGAACAACATTGTTTTTGAAGGTTTATTTGAGATCAAGATATCATCAGGTGTGAATCAAAGAAGAATATATTTACAAGACTGCATTTATACCAGGTATGGGAATCACGAGTTTCTGGTGGTTCCATTTGTTCTTATTAATGCTCCAACCATTTTCGTGTGTTTGATGAACAATGTGTTGTTTCCTTATTTGTACAAGTTTGTGATCATTTTTATTGATGAAATGTTGATATACTCCATGAATTAGGAATACCATGCATAGAACATGGCAACAATGTTGAGGTTCTTGAGAGAGAATCAGTTGTATTTGAAGCTTAGCAAGTGCAATTTCTTTTAGTTTCAAATTCACTATTTGTGACATGTTGTTTCAAAGGAGGGGATATGAGTGGACCCGAAAAATATTAATGTTATCATGGAGTGGCCAACTCCTAGGAATGTGGATGAGGTAAGATCATTCATGGGACTATCATGTTATTACAGCCAGTTCATCAGGAAATTCTTATGGATTGACTATCCTATTACATCTTTATAGAGGAAGGGGAATAATTTTGAATGGAATGAGGAGTGTGCAACTAGTTTTGATAAATTGAAGCATTTTCTTACAAATTCTATAGTTTTGAAGATTTCAAATCTTGATAAGGAGTTCATTGTATGTACAAATTGTTTGCAAGGAAGGACTTGGTGGAGTCTTGATGTAGGAAGGACAAGTGGTTTGCTATGAGTCAAGGAAGTTGAATGATCACAAGAGAAACTATGTGACTCATGATCTTGAGTTGGTAGCTATTATTCATCCATTGAAGAAGTGGAGACATTATCTTCTTGGAAAGTGTTTTAAGTTGATGAGTGATCATGGAATACTAATGTACTTGTTTGACCAACCTAATATTAATGACGAGCAAGCTAGATGATTAGCTACTCTTAGTGATTTCGACTTTGAGATTAGACACATCAAGAACAAGGAGAACAAGGTTGTAGATACTCCTAGTAGAAGAGTCCAGGTGAATAATATTTCAATTGTGAGTTCATATGGGATATATTTATAGGAGCAGATATTGCAAGCAGGGAAGTAGGATGATAGGTACCAATAGCTAAAGCAAAAATTGTAGCAGTAGGGTGAAGGTGATAGGGATGACGAGTACCACCTCACAAAAAATGGCTTGGCTAGATTCAGGAACATGATTTATGTTCCATATAATAGTGAGCTCAAGAAGCTTATCTTGAGGAGGTTTCATGTCAAACCATATTCAGGCAACCTAAGATACCATAAGACTTTGATAACAACTAAGAAGTTCTATCATTGGTTGAAATTGAAGAAAGAGGAAGCTGAGTTTGTTGTGAGACGTTTGGACTATCAACAAGTGAAAGAAGAGTGTAATCATCCAACTAGTTTGTTGCAGCCTATTCCAATTCTAGAATGGAAATGGGAGGTCATTTCCATGGACTTCATTATAGGATTGCAAAGGACATTGAAGCAACATGATTCTATAATGGTTGTGGCTCCTAGGTTGATGAAGGTATATCACTTCATTGTATTGAAGTCTACTAATTCAGCTAGTGAGGTAGCTCATATCTTCATTAGGGTGATAGTGGGGTTGCATGGTGTTCCCAAGAAGATCATATCAGATAGAGATGCCAATTTCACTTCCAAGTTTTGGAAGGAGTTATTTGCAGGCTTGGAGACATAGTTAGCTTTCAATACAACTTATCATATGTAGATAGAGGCACAAACAGAGAAGGTTAACAAGATTCTTGAGGATATTTTGAGGATTTATGTCATGCATCATCAGAGGAAGTAGGAAGAGTACCCTCCACTAGTAGAGTTTGCATATAATAATGGATATCATGAGTCCTTGAAGATGATTCCATCTGAGTCTCTTTATGGGTGGAGTTGTAATACTCCTCCTGGTTTGAGTGATCTAGTGAACAAGGTGCTAATTAGACCAGATATGTTGGATGAGATGGAGTAGGAGATGTAGGTTATTAAGAGGAATTTAAAGGGATCACATGATAGATATAAAAGTTATGCATATCAACAAAGAGCATTCAAGGAGTTTAAGGTTGTGGAGCATGTGTACTTGTGCATTAATCCCAAGAGGAGCCCCTTGAGGATTGGATCATGTGCCAAGTTGACACCTCAATATTGTGCGTTGTTTGAGATCTTGAGAGGATTGAACCAATGGATTACCAACTTGCACTACTGCCAACAGTGAAATTCCATGATGTTTTCCATGTTTCATTGCTTAAGAGATATGTGGAAGATGCTAAGCATGTGATTTGCTGGTCTGAATTGTAGGTCGAACTAGAGGGAGAATTCTAGCTAGAACCTTAGTGCATTTTGTAGGAGAAACAATGCATGCTCTAGAACCAAGAAATTGAGCAAGTTAAAGTGCAATTGAATAACTTTGGGCCTAATGAAGCTACATGGGAGATGGCCGATAATATGCGAGATTTGTATCCTTCTTTATTTTTTGGTTGAGAAGATGTGTTTGGTATAAGTGTTTTGGTTAGATTTATACATTCATATGTAAAAATACTACAACGAGCTATGTTACAAACCTCCAATAAGTAGTATGTTGTAAATATTGTATTGAGATATGTTATAAAGCTCTAATAAGTAGTATGGTGTTCATGTTTTCAACAATTTGGTATGATGTAAATGTTGCATCAAGTTGCGTTAAAAAGCTCCATGGGAAGCATGTATTCTAGTTATAAGTGTCATTGAACATCGAGGATAGTGTTTCCCCAAGGGAGAGGGGTCTGTAACAACGCTTGGTCGATTTTCCATGTAAATAAATAAGACCAAGGTCACGGTACACATATTCCAAGATGAATGTTGGGTAAAACATTATAGCGGGGATCACTTGTGGATTAATAATGGTTATGGAAATTGGAAAAGGAAGAGGCAATAAATGGCATTTAATTATGAAAATAAAGGAAAATATGAGAAAAGGAGGGTGAGGAGACATATATTTGCATGCAATGGAAATTAGAGGAAAAAGGAAGGAAAAAGAAGAAAAAAGGTACATCAACGATAAAATGGCATCAGAGAAACAATTCACAACTTTTGTCAGTTGAATTTTGGTTATCTCCTTTGACACACTCATTATCTCATACTCTTGCACACTTAGAGCATTTTTGGAGCATGCCTAGAGAATTCTAGCTTTCACTTAAATTGGATAAAGAAATCAAAGTAAATAAAGGAATCACAAGGAGATAGTTGGATCAACAACTAAAACTGGGATACTTTGCAGGTAACATGTTGCATGTGTGATTTCGTTGTTGATTTTTTGATGCATGGTATATGCATGTGGTTCCTTGGTTATGTGATATCATTGGCACGAATATTTTCTTGGATTGACATTGGCTTCATCCTTTCCTTGCCATTTCCTATATAGCCATGGTGTTGTAGGTTTTCCCACTTGTTTTTCTAATTGGTTCTTAGGGTCCCTATTCCTATGGGTTGGAAAAACCACTCTAAATATCTGGATCAAATTGGGTTGAGTTACTAGTTCCTGGAGCCTATAGGTTTGGAAAAATACTCCAAAGCCTTATGGGTTGATTTATTAGTCCCTCCAGCTGCGAGTTGGAACAAATTCTTTGGAACCTTGATTTAGTTGTGGGTTGAGTTACTAGTTCTTGGAGATCTGAATAACTTGGGTAGAGACTGATCTCATTGATGTTAGTGATTTATGGATCATATAGGTGAGATCACTATGGTTGAGGGTTGATGTGGTTTGGGATCTGGAAGCTCTAGTTCATTGTCTTGGTTTATCCCATGACATCCCACATTCATGCTTGGAATATCTCATAGGAGTGATTGACTGAAAGAGGTTTGGTTCAACCCAATCTATGGTTGGGTGGTATGTGGAAGTCCTTGGTTTGGTTGGCATTTTCATGTGTTAATAAGAGTTATTTTCCTATTGTGATCTATGAGCACTTGTATTGGTTATCATGGTGATGTTATGGCTAATTTATCATGGTTTCTAGTCTGGTTATTTATTGGTTATATGCTTTATTAAATGAAGTTCTCTTACTATGGATATTTTTCCTGATTTGATAAGTTATTGAATGGTTGATGAATGAATGTGCTAACAAGTGTTATTGCAGCTAGTTAGAGAGGCCTTGCAATATTCTTGGTGATTCGTAGATGAAGTTCAAATCCCTATCATCAAATATGGTTTCATGAATTCTAGCTTTCATTTTTACCATATGTTTGACGAAATTTCTATCATGGATTGGACATCTCTATGTCAAGTTCTTGCTTGAATTTTAATTAGTTGGTCTTGTCATCATCTTGTTTATGTTTCTAGAAAGTTAAAGGAAATTATGGGAAGTGGTCTAGAGGATAGCTCCAAAAGTGGCTTAGATCTTCGAACCGCTAGCACATAACTGGATTTTTTAGGTCATAAATACATGGAAGCAGGTCTATCCATGTGGGTGGGACCCAATAACCACATTGATGTTGTGTTGTGCATGCAGTTGGGGAGTTTTCCCTGTGAAAAGAGCTCCATCTCAGGGATTGACCATTTGGAGTGGTTTGCAGGCTCTTAAGTGGCTTTTTGTCCCTATGGGATGTCTATAAGTTGTTGGTGTATCAGCCCCACTTCCATAATTGGATCGTGGAGGTCGGGTCATGTCATAGTGACACTCACCTCATGTTTACCCTCGTAAGCTTGTAGAAATTGGAAAACTTGGGAGGGATAGTTATAGGATTAAACATCACATTGAACTTATTGTACTCAACTCTAACCATAGCTAACATGATTGAAAGTAAGCTCTACTTTGTTTGAATGAGGAAATGAAAAGGTGTAGACATAGTGGATGATGTAGAGTCACCATTTTGTCACTTAAACATCCCTTTTTTTTATCATTTTACCTCATACCTTCACCCATTTATTACCATTCCTACAATATTTCTTCATGAATATACTTTGAAAAGCTTACAAGTGTTAAACTAGTTAATTTTCATCAATGTATTTTATTTTTAATGAATTTTGAAGGATTGTGATTGGTTTTTATAATGAAAAATTTGATTTTAATTCATGTAGCTCTTGCATAGGTCTTGTAACCAACCTCCAAGGTTGGCATATCAATGCAACTCCAAGTGGAATTTCGGAATGTAGGTTATTTTTGTAGTCCTATTGACATGGTTTCATGTTATCTAGCTTGTACCATATCGATTCCACAAGCATGATCAACATTTCAATCAAAGTGTGCCATTAATAAATGAGAAATGAAATTCAGATGCAATTTTTAGAGTAATGAAGATGAATTTGGAGATGTCGCAACATGGGTTTTGTGTCAAATATCCCCAACTAGTTGACTTGTTGTTGGATTTTGTAGAAAACATGTGGATTTCAACATACATGTGGTTCTTCAAAGAGGATTTTTCTTGTTGCGGTCATTTCCAAACCATATCCCAAATATAGCACCCAATCAACAAAGAAATTGAATAAAATTAATTTAAGATGGTTGTATGTGAGGAAAATCATATGTAATTATATATTGAGTTGTATCTTCAACAAAGATCTACCAAAAATAAAGAATATGATATACTAGAAAAATGTTCATGGTTAATGATTCTGATTAGGGGTAATTAGTTTCAATTTGCCCCATTTCTTCTTTGCATAAATATATGGATAAAGAATAGGAGAGTAGCTAGGTTATCAAATTATAATTCATCTATGTAGTTTAAAGTCTATATGATCATAGTTTTTGAGCACTTGCAGTGAAGGCAGGCTCTGTAACTCTGCATTTGCAGCGACGACAGGCTCTGTCATTCTGCTGTTTTCAGTATCTAAGGACCAGAATAGATCCTTCTCCTTTAAGGATTGAGGGTACACACTTCATGGAGCCCCAGTCAAGGGGAGGCGATGAACCTCCCCCACAAAAAGACAATGAAATGTTCGAGCACTTGGCAGGGAAGGAAGCCCCAAACTAGAATGGGGATAACAATGGTCCGAAACACCAGCAAGCAAAACAAGGGGAAAAGTCACCAGAAGTTCATTCTGCTACATGCAAACCAGTTGCTGCGATTCAACCAAGGGTTGAGCTGCCAGGACATCGAATCGAAGCAAGAATCCAGTTCATGAAAGATCATGCTTTAATAGGGAAGTTCATAGGACTGTGGCCAACCGAAAAAGCCTTGCAAAGTTGGATTAACACGAAGTGGCACCCAAAGTGGCACATCACCTTGCAGCTGGGGCCGAAAGGTTTTTTCACAGCTATCTTCAATTGCTTGGAGGACAGAAATAGGGTTCTTGACAGCGGACCTTACTTCTTCAATGCGGTTGGTTTGTTTCTCAAAGGATGGGTGGAACGATTCAACCCAGATATGGTGGACCTCAGCTGGGCTCCAGTGTGGATCCACTTATACTCACTCCCTACGGAATATTGGGAGGAAGAATCTCTGAAGGCGATAGGAAATACCCTGGGTGAGTTTGTCAAAATAGTAGAGGAAATGAAAATAGGCAAATATACCTCTTACGCCAGAATCTGTGTATACATGGATCTCAATCAAGCTCTTCAAGATGCGGTAAATATCTCTTACTTTGACAATGAATGGTTACAAATTATTGACTATGAACATGTGCCCTTTCGATGTCGAAGATGCCATGCTCTCGGGCACTTATTCAGAGACTGCCCTTTAACACAGAAACCCTCCCCTGTATTGGATCTGGAAGCCACTGAAGGAAATGGATTCATCAAGGTTGCAAATCGCCGAAGAGCACATAAGAAGCAAGCCCCAAAACCAAAAGTAGCGCAAACCAGCCAACCAAGGCCATCCACAAGCAATAGTTTTGGAGCCCTAGTAGACCAATCAGAAACTCAAATGAATTTGTCAGAGCCAGAACCTAAGAACGATGACAACCCAAAAAAAGGAAGATCCACATCGTCACCAACAGACACTCATGGTAAGGAAGCTTCAACCTCAGATAAAAAAAAATAAATATTCTGGAGTACCCAATATAGGCAATCGGAGAACCCAAACACAGATACCTGCACAGAAGAAGAACCAATGGAAGAACAAGATTATTCTCAATTTATGGAGGAAGAAACAGAAACAATAGACATCGGGGATTTAGATCTTCTGGGCCTTGAAAAGGCCTGCACAACAAATAACTTTGACAATATTCCAGTAGGACAGCTCAAAAACTTGGAAGAAGTTTTATCACGGGCACAGAGGCAAAAATCTCTAGGTATACAGACAGGAAGCCCTTGGGATAGAAGACTCATTGCCAAAGATATCAAAAAGCGAGGAAGGAAACCCATTCTTCAAAGAACAATCAAGGCTGGGCAAATCTTAGTGGATTCAGGCAGGTATGCTAAGCTAACTAAGTATTTTAGTCCTGAAAACAATCTTTCTCAATGAAGCTATTCTCTTAGAATATTAGAGGGCTCAATGGCCCCAGGAAAACTCGACTCCTCAAAAACATGTTAAAGAAAGAAAATCCTCAGGTTCTATTCTTGCAAGAGACAAAATGCGATTCCAACGTACTTGCTAGACTAGCCAATAAATTCTGGCCCGGAAGTCATAACATAGTAGTAGATGCAAATGGAGCCTCTGGAGGCCTAGCCATTCTATGGGATTCCAGAGCTATGGTGCTCAACAACTTTCATGCTCACAAGAACTTCCTTCAAGCAACTTTTCACATTTTAGGAAAAAACCAATATGGAATTCTAACCAATGTTTATTTCCCACAGGAAACACAACGAAAAGCGGAGATCCTAAACTCCATCTCGGCTCTCAACCAGAACAAACCACTCCCACTTTGGATCGCAGGTGGTGATTTCAACATGATCACAAGATTGGATGAAAGAAGAGGAGGCAGATGCAGAAGCTATCAAGAAGGATTTCTCTTGAAGGATTTTATCCAAAATAACTGGCTTATCGATCTCCCTTCCAATAATGGAGTTTTTACATGGAACAATAGACAAGCAGGAAGCCTGCAAATCGCATCTCGGTTGGATAGGTTTCTTCTCTCCGATAATGCCATTCATCTTGGGGGTGATTTTGTAGCCTCCATCTTGCCCTTCACTGGCTCTGATCATTGGCCCATTTCACTTCACTGGTCTCGACCGGGGAACAATGTTCGCAGACCTTTTCACTTTGAAGCCTTCTGGCTGACTCATCCAGACTTTCACAAGTTAATCAGCACAGAATGGAAAAGCTTTCATCCACCTCCAAGCTCCAAAATGTTCCAATTCCAACAAAAACTTAAGCACCTAAAAGGCAAGATCAAGTACTGGAATCGTACTTCATTCGGCAATATTTTTCAGGGGAAAGCGAACATTGAATAGGACATGAAGCAGCTACAACAAAATATCATCACTCTTGGCAGATCAGAGGACCTTGTAGAACAGGAAAAAACCTTTGAATTGCAACTTGTAGAAAAGGAAAAGCAGGAAGAAACGCTGTGGAGGCAAAAATCAAGAATCAAGTGGCTTAAAGATGGTGAAAAAAACACCAAATTCTTTCATAGCACCACAATCTAGCGCAAAATGCACAACAATATCACCCACATCCAAAATGAGCAGGGCACCAGAGTAGAAAAGCATGAATATATAGAGGCTGAACTCCTAAACTATTTCAAGCAGGTGCAAAGAGAACCAAACATTGACCGTTCTCAGACCATTCAAAAAATAACAAGAAATATCCCCAAACTCATTTCAGATGAGCATAATCAAATGCTCCTCAAGTCTGTCGATCTTCAAGAATTGGAAACAGCAGTGAGACAACTAAAAGCCGGCAAAGCCCCAGGACCATATGGTTTCACCTCCAACTTCTTCCACAACTTCTGGGACCTAATTAAGAATGAGGTTTGGCAGGTCGTGGAAGAGTCTCGCTCTCTCCGATGGATGTTTCCAGGGATAAATGCTACTTTCATAGCCTTGATTCCCAAGGTGGAGAAGCCTTGCAAGCCGGATAAGTTTAGGCCGATAGCCCTCTGCAACATAATTTATAAGATTGTCTCAAAAATTATAGCCACCAGACTCAAGCTTTTGCTTCCTCTGATCATCTCGCCAAAACAATCCGGATATGTGGAAGGAAGGCAGATCACAGACGAGATCATCCTTACACATGAGATAATTCATTCCCTAAATATCTCCAAGAAGCTAGGTATGCTACTTAAACTTGATCTCTCCAAAGCTTTTGACAGCCTCAGTTGGAATTATATTGAAAAGATTCTTCTGGCTTTTGGTTTTGATGCTTCCTGGGTTCGATGGATTATGAGCCTCATATCATCCTCTTTCTTCTCTGTTCTAATTAATGGCATACCCTCCGAGACCTTTCATCCTACCTGAGGCATCAAGCAAGGCGACCCCCTCTCCCCTTTCCTGTTTATCATAATGGCGGAAGGTCTAGGGCGAAGTATTAAACATGCTCAGCAAGCTGCCCGTCTCAAAGGCCTCTCCTTTCACAACTCCCCTGATTTTACCCATCAACAATTTGTGGATGACAATATGCTTTACAGGCACCCCTCAGTCCAAGAGGCCAGGCAACTCAAAACTCTTTTGTCAGACTTTTCAGAAGCCTCCAGCGCATCTATAAATCATTCCAAATCTCAAATATTCTTCTTTCATACCCCCTTTGTTATTCAGTCAACCATCTTACGCATCCGAAGATTCTCCTCTGCCAAACTCCCCTCCTCTTATCTGGAAGCCCCTCTCATAGCCTCCGGCTTGAAGCACTCCTCCTGGAGATCCCTCCTAGACAAACTGGAAGCGCGGCTCTCCTCCTGGACCCATAAATCTCTTAATATGGCTAGCCGTCTTGTCTTGATTAAAGTTGTCCTTCAAGCCATGCCCCTATACCTTTTTTCCATCCTGGCAGCTCCTAAATGGGTTCTCAAAGAACTCAAATCTATCCAAATGGCATTTCTCTGGGGTAGCAGTGGACTTCAATGCAAATGAGCTCTTGTCAAATGGGAAACTGCTATCCTTCCAAAAAAAGGAGGTGGCATTGGATTAAGAGATCCCACTCATAGCAATGAAGTCATGGGCGCACGAATCTGGTGGAAATGACTTTCGGGCCCTCCCACTCCTTGGGCTATATTATGGACAACCAAATATGTGGGAAACTGTCCAAGGGAGGAACTCATCAGAATATCAGAGACTTGTAATGGTTCAATTATATGGAACTCAGCAAAATTGCACAGGAACCTCATTCAGCAGCACAGCTTTTGGGAAGTGAAGAACGGTGATCAGGCCAGATTTTGGGACGACTCTTGGCAACAGATGCCTAAACTCAAGGACCTTTTCCCACCTAACATTCCCCCGGAACAGGATCTGCATCCCCTAAACAAGGTTAGGAACTTTTGGCGCAATACCTCCCAGCAAGACTACAGAGAATGGCTCAAGGCACCTCAGGTCATAGCTCAAGGAACAATGCAAGACCAGCAAAATCTGGACACAGAATTAATAAAAAGGAAAATATAGTACTCTGAGGAAAAAGACATTCTCAGATGGGGATACGAAGAAAGAGGTACCTATTTCGCTAGAGAGGCCTATAATTTACTTATCAAAGATAAAATAAGGCTCGATCCGCTATGGAGTAAAATATGGGATCCTTCCATTTGGCCGAAAGTATATACCTTTCTTTGGCTCCTCTGTCACAAGAGGATTCTTACTTGGGACAATTTGAGAAAGAGAAATTTCAATGGCCCCTCCATATGCTTCATCTGCAAAAAAGAACAGGAAACAATTGAACACCTCTTGTATTACTGTCTGTTGGCATACAAGCTATGGAAAAAAATAAATTTTCGCTGTCAGAAAGAGGCAGGGGCGAATGGAGACATAACGGCTACAATAGCAATTGGGACCCCCACCCCTATCAAAGCAAAATCCTGAATTTTCTCTGGAAGCTCATCCCAGGTTTTGTAACATGGGCCATATGGAAGGAGAGAAATTGTAGAATTTTCAAAAACTAATCCAAAGCACTGGATGAGATATGGAAAATCATAGATCAAAACATTGAAGAAACCATATCACTAAAAACATGGTACCAAGAGGATCTCCCCACCCTCCCTCAGGAACAATCAATATGGAATAACTGGAACTTCCACAGAAAGCAAGACCAGTTGATCAAAGGAACAAGGCCTTAAAAAGCCCCGTCATCGGTGAAATGGTCACCTCCTCCCAGAGACATGTATAAACTCAATTTCGATGGGGCTTCAAAGGGTAACCCAGGGAATTCTGGGTTTGGAGGGATTGTCAAAGATCATAAAGGAGTCAACATCATAACCTTCTTGGGCTCACATGGATGGGACACCAACAACTCAGCTGAGCTAGAAGGTCTTTGGCAGGGGCTTCTAATAGCACAAGACAGGAATCTCTTCCCGCTCCTAATAGAGGGAGACTCTCAAATCCTCATCCAAATGGTCTCGAGAATTCTTCAAGGATCCCCGTCCTCCAAGATCAGTAATAGTTGGCGAATGGCTCAACGTCTATTGCATATTGAACGCTGGATTGGCTCCCACAGAGCGATCTCCTTCATCCATATTAGAAGAGATGGGAACAAAGTTGCAGACCTCTTAGCTAATATGGGAGATGACAGTGGACGACATCTTCATGTTGGATCACCAGCAAATCTAATCTCTGAATCTCAGCTCCTCGACTTCAATAATCTGGTGCAGGAGGAAATGCCTAAGTTCGAAGACACACTCCCGGATCCGGGTGGCAATTACGTTCACACAGCTCTCCATGCAAACAGTTAATACCCAGTATTGCCAGCTGCAGAGCAGTGTGGCCTCCCGGGATGTTAACTCATGCGAGCGCAGGATGGTAATTAAGGAAAGATTGGGAAGGGGATTTGCATTTATGCATTACATCGTTCGATGCAACATTCTTCCTGTTATAACCATCCTGATCCACGGCTTTCTCACCCTTCTATGTGCTCTGAGGTGCGGAAATCCTATAAGGTTGTCAGAAGCGGTGGATGATGGAGTAATTTCGGGGCATCGCCGCAAGCTCATAAACATTTCTCTCAAGGGTAATTCTTTCCCTGTTCTGAATTTCTGCACTCTGTTTATGTCGGTTATCTTCGTGGTTGTCTTGGTCGATAGCACGAAGGTGCTGGGCGATACCTCGGTCTTGTTAGTCGATAGCCTTGTTAAGAATACCTTTGGCTTCACCTGTCTTTGTCTTGGTAGTCATACTGCACATAATCCTATAAAGAACTAACTTCGTTCTGGCATAATGGTTCGCTCCAGCAAAAGGAAACGTTCTGGGGGACGCCGTGACAACCGTCTGCATCCTCTAGCAGGCTTTGCCCTGGAAACTACGGCGGAACCGCTCAGTCCCTCCCCCGCTCATGAAGTTGGGTCGTCTGCTAGCTCTAGTTAGAAACCCATGCCCAACAGTGCTTTTCAAACAACGCACTCTAAGTTCCAGAGTAACCTGCACAGGCCCCTGGTAACTGCTCACATCACCCTTATTCTCTCGGAGGAGGAAAACCTTGTCATCCCCTTGACTTGCATTGCCCTTGAGCCCTCTCCTGGCAGTGACAATTCCTTGGACAGCGATAGCAAGGAAAATTGGGTCAAAGAAAAGGATGAACAGGAGGCTTTTCTCAAAAATCTCCCTCCTCTGGACGACACAGTGCCTGCTGCTGAGGATAAAATTCATGGCGAAACGGAACATGCCATCACCATTCCTGACAGCGATTTGAGTGGCAATGAATGTCTTAAGGATGGCGACACTGCTCAGGACGAGAAGAAAGATAATGACCCAGCAAAAGAGAAGTAGCAACTCCTGGGACAGTCTCTCTTGTTTAGGCTCAGGTCTCAGAATTATGGTCGGTTTTTTTTTGTGCATTTGTCTTACTGGTCTGTAGCTCCCATATGGGATTATGATAACTCTGTTTTAGCTAAGTCGCATGGTTTTTGTGTTTTTGGACCGACTCAGATTTTCTTCTTGCCGATGCATGTTCCTCTCTATGTATGCTTTCTGGTATCATGGACTCTATAACTGCTTGCCCCAACATATGTCTATAATGGGGTAGCTCTGGTTTGTCGAGTGCTGTAATGCCTCGCTCATATGTAAAAATATTTTGTGTTTCAGTTAATAGAAGTTAGTATTTGCAAAGAAAAAAAGTCTATATGATCATCAAATGATTGGGAAATGATGGAGGAAATTATGTATCTCTAAACTTAATTTATAGATCAATACAAAGTGTGGATGTTGGTGTTTGGGATTATTGGTGGTATAAATTAATTTTTATTTTGTAGTTTATTAGATAGCATTGAGGTGGTTGGGAGGGCCACTAACTTGGACCACATTTCCCTATTCCTTTCTCTTATGTAATGTTTTGATTGTGTTTAATATTTCTTTCAATAGACTATATATTAGCTCTATTAGCTCATAAATAGATTGTGAATTATTTCTATGAACGACAACTAGGTTGTATGTTAAGCTCTATGATTTATTGCCAAGGTTCATAATAATCCTTCTAATTTGTAGCTAGTACTATATTTTGATCTCTTGGATGAATAGTTAAGTTTGTTACTCTATTTATTCATTTATTATTTGCTCGTAGTTTTGTTGTTTACAAAAGAGAGATTAACCATTGAAGGGCAAGGATACACATTGAAACTCTTTGTTGTAATTCACAATTACACTTAGGAGGGAGGGCGAATTAGTATAATCAAATTTTTTACTTATTTAATGCCATCATAAACATCAATCTCATCAAATGAACAAGTAACAGAATATATACGTGGAAACCCACAAAACAATTTTTTTATATGAATGATCTTGTAGGCACCAACTTACTATTGCATCAATTTGTAGGCACCAAAATATAGGAGACATCAATCCCCTCTACTTATTTGTGGTAACCAATCTATAAGAGACACTAATACCCTATACTACTTTGCAAGCACTAATCTATAGAAGACACCAATCTGCTCTCTTATTTTGTAGGAACCAACCCACAAGAGACACCAATCCCCATTGTTGCTTTGTAGGCACCAACCTATAGGAGACACTAGTTCCCTTTGCTGCTTTGCATGAACCAACCTATAAGAGACACCAATCCCCTTTGCTTCTTTGTAGGCACCAACCTATAGGATACACCAATCCCCTCTAGTTTTTTATAGGAACCAACCTATAAGAGACAACAATCCCCTCTGCTTCAAGATTTGTAAGCACAAACCTATAGGAGACAATAATCCCCACTGCTGCAAATATTCATAGGCACCCATTAGAGGAAATTTTAGCCTAAAAGTGGCCTCTTAATGAAAAATAATAAAATACTAGTTAAAATAATAAAACAAGAGTTATGAATTTTGGAGGGAAATAAGAAAACTATTTTTTTTAATTGTATTTTTGGCTTATCTCCTTATATGTTTACTCAAATTTCAAGTGTAAACATTCATTAGATGCAAAATTAAATTCCACATCCAATAAATACTCATTATGCATACCTTTGAGAAGACCCGCAATGATAAAAAATTAAGCTACATTAAAAAATCTTATTGAACACACTTCTTTAATGTATCTTCAATTTTTGTCAATGTGGCTCTTCTCAGAAGTATGCATAATGGGTACTCGTTGGATAGATAATTTAATTATGCATCCAATGAGTTTCTACACTTGAAATTTGAATAAACTTATAGGGAGATAAGCCAAAAATACAATGAAAAGGTAGTTTTCTTCTTTTCCCTCCAAAATATTTACATGTATCTCTTCTTAAATTTAAAGGATTATGATTGGTTTACTTATTATGACATGGATATTACATGAAAATTTTATGGGCTCTTTTAGCTTGAAATTTCCTCTAATGAACCTGCTTGCTTACTTCTTCACAATGTTTGTTAGTTTTTGTTACTTTCCCCAGGTTTAATATTTTCTTTTGTCTTCACCATCTCTGTGAGTTTCTTCTTCCTTTATGTAACATCCCTCATCAAAATTCCATGTAATAAAGTTAATAAAGGAAAAGTAATAACCAAGGTCATGGGACATGTATTCCAAGTTGAATTTTGGGAAAACCATCCTAGGGTGGGTGTTCATTTGGTTTATTATGGCTAAGGAAATTGAAAAAGGTGATGGCAAAGGCTTTGGAGAGGAAAAGTGGTATTAATTGGAATTTTATTTATGAAAATAATGGAAATTAGGAGAAAAGAAAGGTGAAAGGTTAGAGGTTGCATGTGAGGAGGAAAATGAAGGAAAATAATGAAAAATGAAGAAAATAGAGGCCTCACTAATAAAAAGGCTTTTGAGGATCCGTTCGCAAACTTTTTTTTTTCTAGTTCAGTTTTCAATCTCTCTCTCTATTCTCTCTATCTCTCACAATCTTGGACACTTAGAGTATTCTTAGAGCATTCTAGAATTATGGAAAAGAAGGCAAAGGAAGGACAAGAAATAAAGAGGAAGCAAAAATCAAGCAAGGAAGAGCGGGATTTGAGCGGCCACATTGGGATTACTTGAAAATATCGAGTTGCATGTATAATTTCCTTGCTAGTTTTGGCATGCATGATACATGCACGTGTGTTTTTTTTTCTCTTGTTATCATTGTCATGAATGTTTTCAAGTGTGACAGTGTCTTTCAACCTTGCCTTTCCATTTCCAAATAGCCATGGTGTGAGGGGTTCTCTTATTTTGGTTGAGCTAGATTTTCGAATGGATTCAAAGTTGAGTGGGGTGGTCTCAGGGTTAATCACAAGGCCTAGGAATCCCTTGACTAGTAATGGTAGGAAAAATGGTAAAGGCGAGAGGTGGAGATAGATAATTTCCTCATGGACTAGGAGGAGAGATCCATAAGCATTCATGCTTGTTTAGGGCCTATTGATCCAGTGGAATTGTGGTAAAGAATGGTTATATTGATGATTGGCTGAAAGAAATATTATGTTTAGCTCAATCTATGGTTGGGTGGTTCATGGAAGTCCCTGACTTGGTTATGTAGGTTTTAACCCCATACAGAAATTACCTGCATACGAATTCTAAAACACAGAAAATAAACAATGAGAGAGCATAACACATAAAACACATATACATAGAGATTTTTCCATGGATCCCAAAACTGGGGCTACCAGCTTGATTTTTCATTATGTTCCTTTCAATGTTACAATACATATTTATACATGTCGAAGCATCCAATACCATGGACCGAAAACCATCGCATCCAAAACCATGGACCAAAACCCATCACTTCCAAAACCATGTGCGAAAATCATGCACAAAACCATAGGTGGGTCTACCCAACCTAACATAGGGTCCAAAACCAAAATTTTTCGGGG